>UZAN01039685.1:49297-64595 GCA_900618425.1 Echinostoma caproni
TGAGAACACTATATTCATCTTTCGAAATGAAAGCAACACCGGTTTTTAGGCTTGCACAATGTTTTTATAACCTTCCTTTGTTGCTGTTCATGGGGTGATTTACGAGGTTTTTTCTATCTTGATGTCGGAAAACCTAGGTTGTCAAGGTCAAGGCTAAAGTGCTTTAACCTATTCAGGGTGTTACATTTGTTTAAGTGTGATCGATTGGTTATTACCAGCGTATATATGCCACTAACTAAAGTTAACACGATCGCACTCTAGGGGTTAGCCCTAACTTTAGTCTTCATGGCCTTTGGGCTTGTTGAAGAAGAAGCAAACTGTAGGGGTGACAACCGCCTCACGGTGCACATGTTGTTCATTGGAATAAATGTATACAGTACAGAGTACAAAGAGTTGGACCCTGGAACTTGAGTGATGATTTGCTGAGCACATTTGAGCAACCTCAGCTACTAAGACATTTCACTAATTATCGACAAAAGGGCGGATATTTAGCACTAGAAAGACCGTGTATGTGCCATGTTATTTGCATCTCAAACTCCGTCCTTCGTGAGTTGCAGCATTAACACCAACCACGTATCAAAATTCGTGGAAAATAATGATGTAACCACAAAGGCATTTTCTCCAACTGGATTTTCAAAGGATCTTCTCCCGGTAACATTTTGTCATCCAGATAATAACTGCACATGTAGTGAAATAAAACAGCTGGAAGCATGTAGGAATGGATTAATTATGCGAAAAACATGATGGCTTCTAAGAAAGAGCGAGGACAAGGGAATGTATATATCAAACGATTGATTGACTGGATGGCTGTCAAAAATCTTGAATGCTTAATGGTTCCGGTCAATCACCTGAGTTTGCCTATCGTTATACTGATTGGTTGTCCCAGCACAAGACAGTTTTCAGGGAGCACGTGGAATCCATAAAACCTCCCATTTTGGTCAGAAACCGTCTGTAGGGTTCGAACCTGTGCTCATATTTGGAACAGCTATGGGGGTTTCCTGTTTCTGAGTGAGCGTCTGTTCTGTTGAGATTGCTTATTCGTCTTCCCCTCGTTATGTGCGTTATCTAGTAATGAGGTCAACTTTGCAGTCTGCTGATCGGGTGACGAACACAGTGTCGATGCTTGAGGATTGTTACAGACATTGTTAAGTGGCACAATGAACACCCCAAGCTGCACAATCAAGTTCATCCGGATGAGATTGAAGTTCGGGGGATCGGTTAGGTAACAAGTTCGCACATACTGATGTGTATTGAACCGCACATCACATGTAGTTTCTTCAATGAGCAGAGGTGGGCACCGGACACATACTGGACTGCTTTGTTTGGTCTGACCATTTGTGATCCGACCATCACCCACGTATTGTGCGGAATAACGGTGATATCAGATGCCTTATCTACCTGGAGTTATTCTGGTGTGCCGTTCATCAGAATTATTTTTAAATTTTCTGCGGACGTTCAAATCTGTTCTAAATGTGGCCATGGTGGTATGAGATTTTGAGCGAGAATGTTGTTTGCAGGTGCCTGCCTTGGCCGGGTTCCTTTGCTGGTTTGTCTCCGGAATTCCGATTGGCACGATAATGATCTTCCTTGTGGCTTCTTTTGTGACATATATGTCAAGTGTGCTCTTTAAATGGACAGACGTTAACAAAATGCCACTCACCTCGGTGGAAACAAGCAGTTGGAGCTTTGTTTTAGGCTGGTTCTTCGGGCCGATTACGGGGTGTTGACTTGGTATACATGTGCGGTTCTCGTGTTCTCCACAATAACCGAGTCATGCTTCAAATCCTTCAGTTTATGATACTCCGCCGTCAATATCCATGAAGTAGCATGATAAAGTTATCAAACATAATCAGTAGACATGTTTTTATTTGCGTTTTCTGAGGCGACTGGAGTCCGTAGACGAAAATGAGACACTAGTTTTCTATAATCGCCCACAGAATGAAGCGTTTGCATTCCCAATTCGCCATATTGGAATACATGATAAAATCAACGGAGTCACTTTTCACGACCTTCATGCACTAATATCTTGCATTGAGGAACGATAACTTCACTCCAAATGTATCTGTGAGTGCCCGCACATGCAGGTCTAATCGAAACTGAAGCAACAGGTCCCTGTGAAACACTTGTTTGTTCGTATAGGCAATAGTATTTATACTAGAGTAAATTTTTTTCCAAATGATAATAAACATGCCTTGGTGAGTCTTTATAGCATTGATTTGCCTGATTCAAACGGTTGATTGACTGGATTGCTGTCAACCATTTTGATTGGTTAGTGGTTCCGGCCAATCACTTGAGTTCGCCTATCGTTGTACTGATTGATTGTCCTAGAAGGAAGCAGTTTTTCAAGAAGCATGCTGACTATTTGACGAATAATGTGAACAAGACGCCATCATCAGCATACACAAGAACCCAAAGCTTGTTATTTATTGAGCGAAGACGTTTGACAGCACATCAAGGTTTAGACACAAGCCTTGATGTACGAAGGAGAACAGCCACTCCTTCCTTCTTGACTCGTTATCTATCGTACATATTTCGAAGAGTTTTCTATCTTTAGACCGCATGTCTTTTTTCTGGTTAACTCGTTTCCCGTTGAAAACAAATTACCCACCGGGTGCGAATACGTATATCAATACTATAATCCATCACAAGTGTCACTCTTCGTCTCAATTCCAGTGAGAACATCCTGCTTACATTTCATGCATACCTGACTTTAAAGTTCAGTTCATAACTCATTTCTAAATTCGTCTATTCATACCACATGAACGTTACTGAAACTTAAAGGAGTTTTGAATGGAATTCACTTCTGTCCACGTCGCCAGGCAGCATTGAGGGCATGTTTGTCTGACTCCCTCGGAAGTTCATGGGATCGTAGAACGATGGGGGCCCGGAAGACTGGATTGAGATTAGCTCTGCAGGACGAGGACTAGTGTAGTGTGCACGAGTGAGCCGTAGTCTGATGAATACATCAACCATCCTCCGCTACATCCATATCTCAGTTCTCTGCGAATCATGATGTACAGCTGACACCATTCTGGGGTCACAATACGGTATTGGAGCATCTGGAATCAAATCAAGAGCTGCTCAGTGTTGATGGAAAGGTATACAAATGAGGTACCGGGGTATTTGTGTTTGTATTTGTACAACTTTCGCAAGCTTAAGATGCTTAAATTTCAGTTTAAAATTGTACACTGGCCGTCAAACCGGAGAAAATTTAGAAATATATACAAATCAACTAGAGTGCTATGTAAAAAATGTCTCCGAAGTTGATTCCTCCAAGCAAGGATTGACGTGGTTTATTTATAAATCGTCTCTTTTTGGTACAAGGGAGTTCTTATGAATGTTGATTTGTGAGGGTAGAAACCAATAATAGGAAGGAGTGATCAAGTGGGATCAATCAGTCAAGATGCAAAGATGAGTGCAAGGTGAGTCAATATGCAAAGGATGGGAGGGGTCGTTTAGAATCTTATTGGCAAAGGTCACACAAGACTTCATATGACCATTATTTAAGTTCTGTGATCAAGAACTCGGCAGAAATTAAAGATGCACGGTTCATTATCATCAATCTACGACGGATAATTCTAAAGTCTTGTTGCAATAGATCGGGAAACATTACAGGGGAGCAATGAATTAAAATAGGGCGAACGCATCTTTTAACAAATGAGGACAAAACGTGTTAGAGAGTGCGAAATTGTCTGACTTTCTGAAGCTGAAGAAAGAGACGCTGACGTTTTTCTATACAGTTCTGAATGTGTGTTGACCACCTAAGATTATTATTAATAGTAACATTCAGATATTTTGTTGATGTGAGTCTAGACCAAAGGCTACAAGGGTTCCAAAGTCCGACGGGAATCTAGAGCCGGAAGAATTGAAGGTGCACTCCAAGCACTCAGATTTGTTAGAATTAAAGCCAGAATAGAGTATCAACCTTGGATTAGCCCACTTAATTTTTCAGAGGTACAAGGCACTCATGATGCAATTGGGTGTGGGTTTCACACCTTGGGAGATCGTTAATTCCTCACGAGGTAATACATTCAAATGAGATGGAAATGTTTGGGATAACCAAAAAAGAGCTCTTGACAGCTGTTTCGTCCTGTTTGGGACTCATCAACAGGGCGTACTTTTTTGTATGGATATCAAAAACAGTTCCATCGGATTTGAATGCATTACCTTGTTGGTCATTGTTTGGTCAAGTTAAAGCTTACTGCATGCCTCGCCCATCCCGGGTCTCTTTCACCGGCACACAAAATCAGACAAGCGAGCTTAGATTATTCGGCCGATGTTCAAACTTTCGATTTACTTGTTAAAGTCCACGGGGATAATTAAGAGTCACGTGATGGCATTCCTTCAGATTCGATGGAGGTTCCGCGACCGCTCGCGTCATAAACTAATTTAAAGATTCTATGACTCATCTACTATAGTGAAATGTTTCTAGATTCCGTACAATCAGTTCTATTTAGGAAATTCAAAAGAACGAGCAGAAAAGTCATCACAAAATGCAAATGATTCGCATTGTTTCCCGAGCTGTGAATAAATACTCATAAGAACGTTCAATCATAACAATGACAAATCTTTAAACAAACACAGTGATGCATAGCATATTGGATTTCTAAATCCCAGTGAACAGATATGTACAGATAGCCAGGGATTATTAGAACCAAAAACAAGAGGTTCACATGTCGTTTAATCTACTCAATCAATAGCGTAAACAAACAAGCCTGTTTATAGCGCATCAGATTCATAAATCCTAGCCCCTGTCTATCTTTGAACTGAAATCCTTTGCCTTGCAGAATAACGAATATCCCCAGAGTTTCTTTTCCACACCTGGCAATAGCACAGAAATTGGAGCTGGGAGATAGGATGCCCTCCCACACACAAAGGCACTCTAATCACATGACCGTTTAGAGATGATGATAGTGAGACACTAGCACGATGTTGTTTGAAACAAGGTCATTCAAGAACGTGCAACGCCGTTTCGCTACTTATTCTCCCTAAAAGCAGATGCAAGATTATCGAATTGAACTTAGACAAGCTGAACTCTCGAGCTACCTATTTGTGTATTTACCTATTTCAATGCACTTGCAGTAGTAAGTATAGTAAAAGAACTGAGCGATATTTAGGTACTAGAACCTCCAGAGACTCCCAGAAAATTAGTGATGAATTGCTCGAAGATTCCATACCAGCTCTTTATCTAGCCGTTTACTCGAATGCAAAATTTTCATCGATTGGAAGCAAGTATTCCGGGTGGTAAACTGATAAATGACTGGGTGGTTGTTACGGGTTTTTGAGACCGTAGCCATTTAGGGGCCAAACCCAGACCTGTCTAAACAACCTGAGTGTTACTGGTGACCTTGAGCTGCGGCCTGATCTCTCCAGTTTTCGCGTGTTTTTGGTGTTTAAACATTTAACGGAGGCTGTTAGAATAAAGAACTCTGCTTAAAACTTTTGCTTTATCTTATCAATCGCTGACGCGAAAGAAACAAAAGGATTTGTAGCCCGGTAGATATGTAACTCCTAGTGAACGTACATATAGAGATAGACAGGAACTAGGATATACAAATCCATCGTGGCATAAAAGTCTTTGTTCAAAGATTGGTCATTCATGTGATTGAACGTTCCAGTTGAATTTAACCCCTCTGTGTACTGATTCGTGTTCTACTGCTTTATCCATAAAGTTTTCTGCTGATAAATGTAACCTCCATGCATGGAATTGTAACATCAAAGTTATCAGTTAGGCTGATGTGTAGTCATGTTCAGTCCCGTTGCTCTGTGAGTACCTTTCAAAGAAGACTGCCTCTAACCGGACTCACATGTTGACCGCGACATTTCAGCCGGAAATAATACAAAACCTTTGTCTCGTGAATTAGCCAATCGAACAGCTAATGGACCACGCCAGTCAACGATCAATAGGGCTAGCAACCACTCCTATTCATGATCATATCAATCAACTGCATCGACCCAATAAGACGAGAAAGAAACCATATAAAATAAAGATTGCTTGTGCAATACACTCGAGAATCTCACATTCAACCGGATCCTCTTCAAAAAGTGTTGAATCAGTGACGAGAACTAATCAAATCAGAATTTGGAACTTTGGTCAGCCTGGATTTATGTGGTAGGAACAGTGGTGAGATGAACGTATTCCTCTAGATTTGTCCGAGGTTCAAATCCCGCATAAAACTGTGGCTACTCACCATTGGTGATGACGTTCATTGAGAAGGAGACCCGAATCCGGTGATTTACGTCTGTGCCGCCGACTGGGTTACCAAAGCATCACATGCGAGAGTGGCGTCTGAAAAATGGTCCGTCGCAATTAAGACGCATTAACCTTAACTCCAAAAAGCACAATCTGATTATACGGATGGTTTCATCCATTTAGTTGGTCTCGTTCGCAGTTCCTTAATCAACAACAAAGCAATTCGTACTCGCTGAAACGGGGTCAAGGGATAATAAGGATATGGTTAAAATCCCTGGCATCCGTTGAGATACTGCACCGTAGAAAACCATGAATACTTTTTGAAAATAAATTTATGCATCTAGAAGAACACTTATCAAACACCAGGAGTACAAGAAGATTAAACGAGGAGTGTGTATTAGGCCATGCAACGTGCGGAAGTGTTTCAGCCAGGACATTATACATTTGTTCATTTACCAAATAACACTTCCAAAAACTATCGATAGCTTGCAAAACGTCAAGCTTATTCTTAGGACGGCGCTTGAGCAGACCGTCTGATTCAGCACGCCCACAGAGTCGGGCCACACGCACACTCGCAACGCTCCGGACAAGCTGAGTCCGATTGGACGATTAATTAATTTATAGAAACAATTCCAGCAGAAAGGGCATTACATGCACAACACTTCTGCGTGTGTAATGATCTCTTAAGTACTTCTGTCGATCGATTGTTTCTAGTCATATCTCATCAGAACTGTCCGGTAGGTAAACCCTGGGGAGTGCAAGTCTAACTAACTGAGCCACACAGTTGATTTCCAAAAGTATGGGAGCACATTTTCCCGAAGTCAGATTTGCTTTCTTCAGTTCCAACCCCGATCGCACGATCTCCTTCATCTGGGCTTGACATCCGGTTATGAAGTGACACCAAGTAACTAGGTAATCCATCTTTCATCGTCGCCAGTGTACCTCTTCCAAAGTTTACTTCAAAAAGAGAGACGAATCTCTCCGACTATGCGTTGATTACCGTGGACTGGACGTGGTCACCGATCGGGATTCCTTTCCCCTGCTACAAATTGAGGTCATGCTCGATGCCGTTAACTGGGTTCAGTTATTTTCTATTCTTGATGTGGAGGTTGGATAGTGGCAAGTAGAAATTGGCCCAAATGCCAGAGCAAGGACAGTTGTCATTGTTTCTCACGTCCGTTATGAGTTCAGTACTAGGCTTTCTGGTCAAATGTATTACCAAGAGGGGTCATGGCTGGGGTACATTTTATCTTAGAAACGGCTGGATTTGAGTCTCAGAAAGGTAAAATGAATTTTGTTTGGACGCGTGTCGAATTCAGCCAGAGATATTCCTTATTTTCCGATCCTAGTCCCGTATTATGTATGTTCGAGATGTTGCAACTATTGCCGCTCCCTCCATTGGCTTACAGAGAAACAATGAAAATGAATGCGGACAGATAAATGTGATACTGTATTCGAAAGATTATTAAATGTTTTCGCAATATCCCCTCCCCGATTTTCGCATTATCCAACACAACACTACCAGCAGTACCTTTCATCCAGGATACAGCCACCAGTAACCTCGTCACTGCGACTGTGCTATAGCAAATTCAGATGTGATACCTTATGTCACTCGCCGTTTAGACAAGAATGAACGATGTTTTTGTGCGACCCAGATGGAAATTTAAGCTCCAGTTTACTTCCTAAATCATTTCCCCGGTACCTGCTTAGAAGACTATTCATCGTTCGCACGGATCACCATTTTCTACAGTGACTTCAAACTGCAGATCAAATAGCTCTGTGACAGAACCACATCCAAGAATACATCTTTGTGTGTTAGTACCAACGATGCAAACAACATGGTAACGCTGAGGCCATGTGTCCGTGACCATCATAGTAGATAACTGCAAGTCGGCGTCGTATACCCAATAGTGGTTCGCCTTACAGGAGAATGACCCAGATATCAAGCTGACCTACCTACGTCAACAGTGAGGAGCACCAAAACCGACCGGGTGTGAGAAGTGCGATCTACTCACCGCTGATAAGTGCTTGTGGAACCTGTAGTCCGAAATATTGCTCATTGCAAGTTCTCTATACCTCCACTGTACAAGCGCAGCACACTCGCGATTAGGGGTTCCTGGGTCACTGTATTCAGCTGAACCTTGATGATGCGAGTCAACGAAAATCTGAGGTGGATGTAGGAAAGATATATAAACTCAGTCACTGGCCAAATCTTAAAGATGTTGAATTTGATAAAATCCCATAATTGGTGGGAGAGACCCTCCTCGGCAAGAAGACACCAAAAGACCACTGGTCTCTAGATCAGTGAGTTGGAACTACAAAACCACCGTTTGCGACGAAAACTGACCTTGGTTTGGTATTACTCGGACCAACGCATGAACCTTTCGGATAGTCGGCTTCTGTTAAGTGTCTAGCATTTGGGATAAAGGTTAAATCGAAATTTTAAGGATATTTGAAGCTTAATTTTCATACCAACATGATGGAGTCTCTCCCACTCGCTGGAGGATGAACGGGCTGTGAAAATAGTTCGTGAGTCTGTGGCACTCGTTGAAGGGTACTAACAGCACAAGTAGCCCTAGCTGTGAGAATATAGCGACTTACCAGACATTCGAACAGTGGCTAAGAGAAGACTGTATTACCTCCAAGGTCGTTCACGGAGTGAGCCTGAACGGCTCAACAGGTACAACGAATTCATCACGGCCTACAAATTATAGGGCTATCTTCAGCACGTCCCCGACCAAGAATTATGTAAGCGGCGATTCGTCCGAAATCACCCCGTTGTTAGTACAAAACGATCGGGGAACATCAGAATTGTATTTGATTTCGCTACAAAGTTTAGTGATTTGTCCCTCAACGAATGTTTGTACTCCGATCCAGTTCAAAAGAATGATCTCGCTGGAATGATGCTACGACTTCATCTTCAGAAGATCGCACTCTTGGCAGACCGATGAAATGTTTCTACAGATTCGGGGCTCCGTTATTACTGCCTCAAAACCGTCCAGAGCCTCTGCCTAAGCATGTATGGACGGGATGGAAACGTAGAAGAAATTGCAATGAGAAATTCGATCGTTGAGACTCTTCTCATCATTAAATTTTTTTTTCGTTTGATCTCCGATNTCTCCGATGCATCATATTTCGGTTACGGTTCGGTAGCATATCTCTGTCACGAATCAGTCAGTGAAGCATGGTGTTTCTTCACGCTGGGGAAATCCAGACTGGCCCCTTTAAAGCAGTCCCGATGCCGCATCTGGACTCGCAAGCTGCGGAGGTGTCGGTGAGACTACTGCGACGCATTTTGAAAGAAATCAGAATCAGCACAGNTGGATAAACACTGATTATTCTTCATTCGAATTGAACAATGCTAAAACAAAATTTAAAATCATCTTAGTTAATCGCGTTTCCTTCATCATACCATCGTAGAACAATGGAGAAAAGTTCCCACGAGTGATAACCCAGCTGAAATTGCATCCCGAGGAGTAGATGGAAACTAATGAGACCAACTACAAAAGATGGATTCAAAGCCCGCGGAGTCCATACCGCTCGGAAAACTCTTGGACAAAAAGCGAAACCCAGCTATCAGGTAATCAGCCGTTTGGTCAGTAGGTTAAACATGATCGGGTTATTGCGGCTCTTGTCACATTTGTGGAACTGCAAGGGTGTGAACATTTTGGACGAACTGAAGGACGCGGAGTTGACTCTAATCAGATATGTACAACAACTAGGTGTTTTCCTAGAGTATACTCAATTGCGCTAACGGGAATCAGGGACCCGAAGTCTTAGAACGCAAAGGATCGCCACTGCGTGTGTGCGTCTTGTCATATACAAAGGGCTGCTGTACGCTGATGACCGAATGACCAAGGCCAAGTGACCTGTGAACTTCAAAAGATCACGATTAATTCTGTCCGATCGACAGGTGATGAATTAATCCATTATCCGCTGGTGTTATAAGCTAGAAGGTCACATGGGATTGACGCATGTTTTGTCGATGCTTAGATTATGGTTTCGGATAATGCGAGGGACATTTGCTGTTAAACGGTTGATTGCACGATGCATCCGTTTCCGAGCAAGATCGGCCATAGCCGTCAATAAGCTCATGGCGGAGCTGCCAATCCATCATCTGGACACCAACACCCCACTCGCGGTAGCCGGAGTAGATTACTTCGGACCTTTCAGTGGCCTCGAAGGTTATGGTACAAGAAAGCGTTATGGATGGATTTTTACGTATCCTAAGACGCGGGCTGTGCACATCGAAATAGCCCACTTTCTCATGATCGATTCCTTTCTTAGGACGTTCACCAAATTTAGGAGCAGACGAGAACACTCAAAAGAAATGTACTGTAATCAAGGGACGAATGTTTCTGATGCAAAATTAAAATCACAGAGATTTTTCAAGAATATGGATGATAGTACGATTGGGAAAGAATTGCGGTCGAAAGAGACAGAGTGGTATTTCGATCCACCATATGGTAGTCAACGGGGTAGTTTGTGTGTGAGAAAGAGTAATCCGTTCTATACGCAGGATCCTGAGTGGTGTGTCACGAGAACAGTTTCGTCCGACGAACGTCCACTTGCATGTTTCACTGATGTTGAAAGGATCCTCAACAAACGCTTTCATGTACCTGTCTACAACGTTACACAGAAGCCAGAAGTTCTCTAACCCAATAGCATCCTGTTTCCGACTTTGAGCAGGACAGAAGTAGTAAGAAGTGGCATTTATTTTTTGGATGAATAGGGGAACGCTCGTGAATAGAGAATAAAGAGATGATGAAAACCATGAAGAAGTCTGCCCAAGAGATTCATTGAGGAAGGAACCACTTGTGATCGAGAAGTTACGAAAAGGAAATCTGATGTGGTTAGACCGAGAAAAAGATTTGTGTGCACAGTGTGAATAAGCTTTAGGTTGAACTAAAAATAAACAGTGATTACTGAAGGAAATAGGTGCTTTTAGTGGTAAGGAAAAAAGGATTGGGTGGTTGGTGATTACTCTGGCCAGTATAGAATTACCTCTTGTGGGAGAGTGACAAAGATGTGTCATACCCAATGATAAAAGAGGATAAGTACTAGTATGGCTAAAGCCACCAACAATCATGTGTAGGTCATCATCTAAAAGTCGGGCAATAGAAGGTATGAACTATTCGAAGAATGACACGATCGGATTGTTTAAATTAAGGTGCTATATGCAAGTTAATCAATATTGCGTGAGTAAAACGGGAAAATCTTCTGTGACACACACACACAAATATGAAAATTTCAACAATGTGAAGGACAGTGAGTAAGCGTAGCGCGGCCTATCGAAGGACTGGAATAGACTAATTACATCATCATTCAATGGGTGACAAATCGTGATCACGAATCTAGACGATGACGCAACAACGCACTGTTCAATTCTCAATCCACTGTATCTGTCAACGCATTATTCGGGATAATCATTTCTTGGTAATGTTTTACTCAACAAGCTGATCTGGATCTTCTGTGTAAATTGGATGGGCTTTATGGAATATGCATATAACATATATAATCCTTGTAACCTTTATAGGTCATAAGTTAGGCGCAAGTACATTGCGAGCAAATGTCCTGTTGCGCTGCAAATGCCTTTTGCATCAAAAGGGTAACTGGTCGTGGCAACATGAAGGTTGCTATCCGTCTGCTAAAAAGGTTTCTTCCAAAGCTCTACCCGCTGTTATATACGCTGACCACGATGACTTACATGACTTGCATAATTATTCATCGATGTGTCCTTTATCTGTAACGCTACTCCATAAGTTGTGAATCAGCCTAATAATTCAATTCTGAAAGAGGCCATCCACCCGATGTGCCTCATACGGAAACTGTAACTTGCCTCTTTCTTTTTAGGTATAACAAAATTTAAAAGTTGAACAAACTTAGATTTGATACCAGCAAAGATAATCTCCAGTTTCTCGGATAGGCCCTATCCGCCTAACTGATCACATCTATGCTTTGTATTGTTGCAAACGCACAGGAATTAACTCGGTGTTGGAATATTGAAGGATCGTCTCTCGGTTACGCTTCTTGTACAAATAGGAACTACACAAACGGTGAAACAGAACACAGCTGGAGGCATTTAGGAGTTCTTTTATTGTGCAAAAGTCTCGGTTGCTTATAGGAAAGAGCATCGATAGGGGAATGTTCATATCTAACGATTGGTTGACTGATTGCTGTCAACCATCTTGATTGGGTACTGATTCCGGCAGATCACCTGAGTTCGCCTGTCGTTGTTCGGATTGATTGTTCCTGAACAAAGCAAGTTTCAGGGAGCAGGCTGACTACCTGGCATACACCTTTTAAAATATTATACCTACAGGATACTCCATATGTACTTGAAGTGACGTTTGAAAACATTAAACAGGGCGAGACTTATATATACAAGTTTTTTTCTCACTTGTTTCCGGCAACATGTCCATCAACTACTCCAAAGCGACATCTCCAGTTACGAAAATCTCATTGCGTAGCGTTGCATTTAATAAAATACCCCCAAACTCGTCTTGTTGACTAACATAGCATGCCACCAAACACAGCCACCACAAATAAATTGATTAGTAGCGTCTGCTAGGATACCGTTCGGGAAACGTTATCCGAAAATCGTTATAGCATTAGGAACAAAACACACACTCAACAAAGTCAGTATCATCGTACCAAATATGCACTATTCTCCTCAATATATTCCGAGCTCGAACAGTATCTGTTTGTTTTTATTTTGAAATCATTCAAAAAGTACTAACCTCAGGTCTCCCCCAGCGTCCAAAGCGTGATATGCCTGAGGGTATCCATAATGCTATACGCACTAATGTTTTGGTCGACAATCGAATCGCGAAAACTCAATTAGGGTGATAGATTAGCACCCAATGGAAGCATGTGTGTGGCAATAGAAAGCGTCGGGGTTGCCCAGATGCACTACTGCCTACAATGAGACCTGAGAAACTGCACGATAAACAGTTGAAACATTTTTACGGTACAGAAAAAACTATAGGAAAATTTCAAACTTATCAGTAGGTATATATAATAAGTGGTGTACTGATTACTCATTAAATATCGATATATTCTTACAACGGTCTCAAAATCCCTGATATATATTAGGTATTCTCGGAGGTTAACTCAACAGTCAGAGATGGGTATCGATAAGCAAGAGGGCTAAAGGGATCATTGTGAGAAATAGGGATCGGAATAACTAATTATTATTCATAGCTCCCTATGGACAGATTTATTGCTGAAAAGTGAAATATATATTTCTAAATTGAGGTCTGGTAGCTTCAGTTCAATCAAAAACCTGTATGCGCAATCTACGTGAAGAATCCACCGCCAAACGATAAGGAGATCAGCGTCTGTACTTGTCTGCTGTAGTCCACTTTGGCAGTACGTAGTGTGCACAATTGCGAACCGAAAAACGATAAAGCTGTTCTGTAGCCCTTATTTAACTTTACACGATGAACACCACTTGTGTTTTATGAATAAGAATGGATCGATAAAACTGATGGTCCTTTGTTTGCGAAAGTATCTATTGAATCGAGAATCGTTGTAAGTATTCATTTATGTTCACATTGCTTTGGTGGTTGACCTCAATTTGCATGTATGTCTTGAATGGATGCAATTTTTTAAATAAACTTTTTCATTGTTGGAGGAGTAGAAGCTGCGTTTATAAAATTATATTTAGGAGTATTAAACGAGTTTCTTTCTCATCGCGGAGTGATCAATTTTTTCTTTACGCAACCGAATTCTCTTTGGCTGATTGACAAATTGTACGGAGTGGGTGAATGGCTCTTGTAGAACCTTATCCACGACTCACACCGGCACTTTTAAATCTTAAGCTACACGATCGCTGATCATAAACTTCAGAAATGGTTAGTAATCTTATGCATGTGTATACGTGGTTGACAAGCCACCCTTGTCTCACAAACTGTATACTATTTCACCTTCAGTCTCAATGATGTATTCATAAGTAAACCCTATCCCCAAGCATCATGACGAACGGTTGATTATAGTCCAAAGAGATTGGTGAGGTGGACGACTCAACACATATCCGGTAGTCATTCAATAACAAGCATGCGGGGTTGTGAGTGGCTGACAATCACATTATATTATCAGCGCCAACGCTCATATCACATCTTGGCGTTCTGTTGATGCGATCACTAAATTTTATTAACCTCCCCTTATGTGTGCACGGCTGTTCAGTGGGATTTACCAAACCAGTATGACTTGTTGGTTTCTCTCTGTTTTGCGACAGTGACTGAAGGGAATGAACGAAATGGCAGCACATCGCGAGACATGTTTTCTTTAGTTCTTGATTTTATTGGTTGTTGTTCTGCTCGGATCAATTCTGAGCACAGAGTAATTCCTGAAGCACAATTAATCAAGTATATTTCAGATATTTTTATCAGTAAGTTGGGTCATTACGGATGTATCCCACGTAGCTGATGTTTATCCGGGTAAACCTGCAAAAACAGGATTTCCCATAGTTCACTGAACGGTTTCGAGCAATACAGAATCCATGGTCGTTTTATCATCCGTGTCGCACCCTACGATTGGCTGCACTACACTTTTTCCCTCTCGGGATTATTTTGTTTTCGTGAATACCACATAATGATCACTTGAAAGGTCTATTCGCGTTCGCAGTTAATGAGTTTCAAACATGATCCGCTTAATACTGTGACTTTTATGTATTCGTTGGCTCATTTTCGGATTCCTACTAAAATGATGAAACGCAAGCGCGGTGACTGGCAAGCAGCGCTTAGTCGCACACCACCATCGAAACTGACTGTGCTCTCATTGGTCAGTACAAACACCCGGTTGCTCTTCGCAAAGACGATCTAACGTGCACCTTTGATTCACGCATCCACCGTAACACGCCTTGCTTGCATTCAAGAATCCTGGATTGACCATAATGTCGAGAAGTTAATAATTGAAATCAATGGTTTTAAATGCTTCCGTAAGGATAGGAAGCACTGTAAGAAGAAAACAGGAGATGGAGTGATCACGTACATCAAACAACCTGGGGCGGCAAGACTGAAATTATTTTTGGATATTCCGCCGATGGCATCGATTTCTTAGTTATTCAACGTTTCCCTAGATATTCGCGATACAGAACTACAA
>UZAN01039685.1:67975-88413 GCA_900618425.1 Echinostoma caproni
ACGTTTTTTCGCCGTATCTGGCTTATCACTTAATCCCTCTGAATGTGTGGAATGTCTCTTAACATCATCACGCTCTTCTGTCCCATCTGAACCGCTATCGATTGGCTGCGAACCATTATCCCGGGTAAACTATATTAAATACCTGGGTGTTTTTATTGATACCAATCTTCACTGGACCTCTCACATTCGACTATCGTCAGTAAGCTCCGACGACCTTCTTTTCATATCCGTAAGCTTCATCATTTCGTATTCAAAATCAAATATTTCTCAAATTGTGTACCGGTGTGTATTCCGCATTTTACATTACTGTTCACTTATCATTTTTTCCAACATCCCAAAGAAAGATTTCAATTTGCTTCGACGTGGGTTGATCATCATTAGCCGTGTCTCCTCTACCCCACTGAAGGAGTTGGTATCTAACCTATGCGAACGTCATTTGACTACATGTGAAGTTTTTCACACAAGATTCCCATCGACTCCACACATTCGCTACAGTCTGACCTAACTTCTTGTTGTTGCCACCCTTTAACTAGATCATAATATCGCTATGTTCCCTCTCGAATAAACATTTACGGTAACTCCAAGGTATCCTCATTAGCACGTGTTGCTGTTAACAAAGAACAGGTTTTCACAGACTTGGTAAACAGTTTTTGGATTTCATTTACTTTTTTCATTGTTATTTTTATTTTCTTGGTTGCTCCAAACTGTATATTTTAACTGAACTGTAGGCTTCATGCTTGCAGAAGTTATTACAATACAATGCAATGCAATACAATTTCTAATCATTCCGTTCCATCGCTCCAGAAAATTCATTCAATAACTGAGACAGTTGCATGAAATTCAGAATACCAACTACAAATATCGCTGAATCGCCTTTAGATGAATTTCATTTTACTTTTTTTCATTTTATTGTTGGAACGAATGAATGGTCTTGAACTATCACCATCGATTCATCAACCTCGACATATCTATTCCGGAAAATTGCATCATTGTTTATTCAATAAAAGAAAGTAAAGCTGAAAGAATAGAAAAGTAAGTTTCATATCTAAGCCAACCTTACAAAATAGGATGCTGCCTGATAAATATATCTCCAAATTTGGAACTGACAATACTTTGTCAACAAAATACTCATGTTGGGATGTTATTGAGGGAATATCATATTTGAACATCAGCATGAATATGTTAGTTCAAGCGGAAAGCATTTTGACTTTTCAATGATTACCCCAGTAGCCTTGACATGATTGTTTCACTGCAGTATCGTGGTTTTATGAGGAAAGCTTTTCGTTCCGAAGTGACGTTTCTTCTGCTGTACCCACCACGCCTTAGTCAACATGTATAACGTTCAAGGGACTAACTGACACTTAGATCACCACCAGTATCGCAATGACCGTAAATATGGCTTTATCTGCTTCAGATCCCTAGTGGCGAACAATTTCAACATTCTTTCTCTCATTGATGACTGTAGCAGCACGCACCACAACACAATTCTTCTGTAATGCCGTACTTGGCACAGTTCCTTACAAACGGTGATCTTGGCATTAGAACCGTTAATCAAAACATTTGCCAACATTTCCCTTATTTGTTTGTATTTGTGGTATATCATCATGCCATTATGCCATGTCCACAGAAGACCGATTTTCTAGTAGCTAATTGCTCATCCCCCATGGGGCAAATTAAAGCCGCTTCTTGACTTTGACTTTGACCGGCATCCGGTCTGCAATGACAACCACAATCACTTTGGCATGATGGACTTTTGATGAAATTTTCCCATTTTGAAATGTCTTTAAAGATGATACCAATCCTTTCTCTTGATCCCTCTACCTTCTCTTTGCTAATAATCCCGACCGGAACTTCCAGTCTAATCGAAACTGAGGCAACGGTTCCTTGTGAAACACTGGTGGGTTCATATAGACCCCAGGATTTATACTGAAGTAAATATTTTTTCTAAATAATGATAAAGCAGCCTTGGTGAGTCTTTATGGCATTGATTTTTCTGATTCGTTTAACCTCTGCAGATGAAATTGTTCAGAATGTAGCGGACACTCCCATTTCGTCAGTAGTGGTTAACCCAGACCATGATGAGTTACGGGCTAACTAAAGAGAATAAAACAATTTTTATTTTGGATCATTTGAATGCGGGTTTGTTAATGATAATTATGCTTCACACATGTGTCCGATTCCCGTACGCATTATCTTCGCTTTTCTTGTTTACATTTGGGCTCCGCTTCATCCCATTACCCACTTAACCCCTCGGTTGACAGAATACCCACATTTCAACCCAGAGTGATATCATTTTACTTCGAAATGCTCACCAAATGACTGTCTGACCAACCCGGCCCATACCATTTCAATTTTTAACATTTCAATAGAGCTATCTGTTGTCCCCCAATTGAAGTGCCGGTTCCAGGGTCCCATGAGTGTTGTAGCCATCGGTCGGGTGAAACGTTGAGCGCCCTTCACTCGATTGACCGTTGCGGCCTGCCACCATACACACGGACACACGTCATGTGGACTTACCCTGTTACAACGTCGATCCGCCTCAGCGAATCAGAGGTCAGTATTGATCTCTCCTCATTGATTGGTTCGTTGACTGCCCAGTGTAACACTCCTTTTGGTAAGACTTGCGCCAGTTCTGTGCCTGACTGTCTGCGTGTTGACGCACTGCTTGCTCCCCGGCTTACGGACCGGCAACGTTTGCATTTACATACTGGAAATATAATTACTACTTAATTCACTCATTGCCTACATATTGACTCATACGGGATAGAACAATAATTGTATAGTAGGTCCTAGTGACAAGAGGTTTGGTCTCACAAAACTGTTCATTAAACAACAATATGCTATAGCAAAGACCCATGACCGACTGCCGGATGGACACGATTGCTAACAAAGTGATATGGATGTACTGTGGATAACGCGGCGATAATACAAAGGCTCTAAAAAGCGGAAATAGTCAAACTCTGGAATTGCTGATTAGTCCTGAAATTCTGAGTGATCTCACAGAGAGGCCTGATGGAAAGACAATTTCCCAATGAACAACTCCGCACCTTTCGGGAACCGATCGATTTCACACCCAACCTAAGGTGACCGATTTGTTTGTGAGTGCCTAATGACCGCAGGAGTAAATGCCCTAAAGCGATATCGTTTTGGTCTACCTATAGTCTTCAGTGATTTTCCTCTCTTCCTGTCACGATGAAGGGAACTCAGTCCATAGTTTGGACATCGGTGAACTTGCAAGGTCATTCACAGTGCTTGTTGCCGGTAAAGATCGAATGAGTTATGCCGAATAAAACATCATGCTTCTAGCTTCCTTATACGAGAAGTTCTCAGTTCTCTATCGAATAATGAATTTACATATCTTTACCGTGTCTGAACCGTTCCACAGAACAAGTAATTAGGACACCCGAGAGTTTACTACAAATGTGGTGTTCGACAGGATTTCCCTCGTTCTCCGTTTTGATTTAAATTTGGCTTTTTTTTAATTCTTGAAACAGCTCTATCCTCCTACGAAGATAGCAACATCGATTTTCTGCCCGGTAGTAGACCGTCTGATCTTGAGTATGCAGGCGACATAGGGCTACTAAGTGAACACCCAGGTAGGTTGCAAGCTTTTCTGGAAATTTTAGTGCTAGTGTAGCCATGTTTGGTATGCGGTTTGACCTTCAAAGTGTAAAATATTGCTACAAGATTGATTTGGCTCAGTCCCCAGTCTCACACTGACTGGGAAGGTGGTAGCGAAGGTTGACCATTGGGCAGCTATATCTCACCTGGCGCATTCGTTACATATAAGGTGTTGGCAGGCATACCAAAACCTCGATTGGCATTTGCCAACTTGAGACATCCGTGGCACCGTTACAACATCTATTATATGCTGTAGCAGTTACGTCAGTCCCCCTCTACGGTGTGGAGACGTCGTTACGAAACTGGATAAAAATAGATTACCGGTGTTCATAAACTGTTGTCTACATTCCCAAACCTATGCGAAAGATAATAGTTATTGGGGCTATCCTCGTCCCGATATCGTCAAATCAGAGGTGATATGATCATACTGTATCGGATTTTCCAACAGTCTGACCATCCATGTAGTTCTCTTTTCGTTATATCAACCAATGTTCATCTCAGCGGGCATCCACTGACCGCAGACGCCATTCGTTTGCATTCAGAGTGTGCAGCACATGGAACTCTCTACCACCTCGCGTGGCCTGTGCCCCAACATTAGTATCCTTGAAGCGTCAGCTTGATGATGCTCTGACGTTCATTATGTTTCAACACCCAGCTACATAATTTATTCTCATGTGCACATCAAAACTAAACATTATTATTTTACTTACATGGACTAACTGTGATCTTGTGAATCGTGTTCCGAACCAAAGTGATAAACGAAGTCTTCGTAATTTTTCTCAATAATAAAAAATGGAATATGAATTTGAAAAAGTTCTCTACGACACATTGTACGAGTCTGGTGGGGAAACCAGACGAAAAATGCTCAGGTCAGACACAGAGTTTAAGGTAATGGCGGTCGTCCACTGAAACAAGTGTCGAAACAAATTGACTACGGTGGTAGAGACATGTGTTGCGTATGTCACTAAATTGGTTGCTACGGTGCACGGTGTTTACCGAAGCAAGCATCGGATGGAAAAAAGATTAAAGGCAGTCGAAATAAGACCTGACACTGGGGTATGAAACCCCCAGCCAGGAAACTGGGGTACGTAGATACTGGTAGGCTCCCTGGATGGGGATCCCGATTTCATGATTACTGGTGGTTACGGAGCCTGTGTGATGCGGCTAGGTGGTGCTGGTGCATCTACTAAATATTCATACAACCCAAGTTTACCTGAACTATCTTCTCCTTTACAATGCTCTCAACATTCACATCCTCATTGTGCTGCAGCAAAAAGACCGACACCAAAACCGGCAAACGAAAGTACATGTTTACCGATTGGTATAACTGAACTGAAACCGAAAGTGGTAGATAAAATATTTTTCATTGTTCTATAAATATGTCAGTATAAGGCGAAACACGTCGTAAACCAGATATAAGGTGTGATGGGAGAACGGAGAAGTAAACTAAATGCACGTACTTGTCTATAGCACTACGATAAAAGGCAGTTATGATTTATTCGTGTGCTTCCGCACGAGTGCTTATGTGTTGCCAAAATAGGTTTTTTTGCACACGTTTCTGTGTGNNNGTGGGAGCCCTTGCTCGCCAGGATCTCGTGGATGAATGCAGGATGCTCATCATCATAGGACTTACTGTTCCTTAACCGTACACACGTGTAGTGCATATAGTTGCTCACTTAATTTCTTGAAACTTTCGTTCTCGTGTGTGACATTGCTCTACTTGTATTTTTCTGACTCGTTTGACTCCGTAGCTTACACCGGATCTCTTTCTTCATGGTTTTTGAGGTTTAAGCGTTATTCAAGTTGGTGAATATGCTATGGCTACATACCAGAAACAACATTGATGCCATATTATCCATTTAGGTTGCGAGGATAACGTCCGCGATGAACCCCAAATCCATAATAGCATCAGGAGCTGTAGATCGATCCCGTTATACCAAAGACAGTAAAGAACACCGCAGTGGGAACTGGACCTCAGAAGAAATGATTTTCACTAATAGGTATCTATGTAAATTTACGCTACCAAACAGTGAGATATATTTCTAATTTGAGTACATGCTGCACGAGTTCAATCAGCACCTCAAACGCAATCTACATTAAGAATCCATCGCTAATCGGCAGACAGATTCACGCCTGTATTCGCCAATTTAGTCCGCTTTGGCAAAGCCTAGTTTCTCTACATCATAATGACTAAGTCATTTGTAGGTGATGCACAATTCCAATTTAAAAGTGGTAAAGATGTTCAGTGGCCTTGAGCTCACTTTTCACGATGAGCATCACTTCTATTTCAAAAACTATGATCGATCGATACAGCTAACGGTCCTTTGTTTTAGAAAGTGTCTATTAAATCGCGAACCGTTGTGAGCATCCATTTCTTTTCAAGTTGTGTTTATTCTTGACCTCAAGTCGCAAATATGTCTCGACTGGATGCATCTTCTTAAACGAACTTTTTCATTGTTGGAGGAGTAGACGCTGTGTTTACACAATTCTGTGCTTGAACACTGAACGAGTTTATGTTACGTTAGAATGAGTTTTATCATGTGTCATGACGGAACGGTGTGATTGAGTTTTATGCGCAATCGAATTGTCGTTTTCCGATTGGCAAATAGCACAGGTGGGCTTGTGGCTCCATACAGAGCCTCAACAGTTGTGACCACTAATTTTCATTATTCTTCACGACTTCAAACCGGCAGTCTCATGTCGTAAGCCACACGAATTCTAATCAACACCTTGAGTTAGTTTTAACTTTAAAATGTACCGGTGTGTTTGGTTTAACCCACTCCGTGCCAAACCAGCCCCCGTGCTTAACGTTTGTTTAAATTTGATTCAAACAAGCCGCAAATAATCAATATGTGATAATGAACAGCCGTTATACCGACACACCAATCGGTTTGTTGGACAACGCTGACAATCACTAACTTCGATATTGATCAATACTGCCGCATGCTTTCGCGGTTTTCGCATGTTTTCAGTTTCAGTTTGTACAGACATTAACCAAGCAGTATCGTGTACCGATTTTGGTTGCTGTCTGTTGGCTACCCATTTAAATGAACATTATCAGAAAGACAGGAAAGGTTGAAAGTAGGATCACACAGAAAATTTAAAAATTCAGTGGACTAATGATGGAAAGGAATTGAGAAGGTACATGAACGTCGCTGTTCGCGAAACTCATTCATATCACTCAGTGTCTCTAACCATCGGTTACGATCATCCCGAGGTCCCCAGCCAGGGAGTCCAACGGGACCTATGTGACTCGGAATCCTGGTAAAGGTTTTCATACCCTCATGCCGGGTCTTAGATTGACCACCATTAGCTTTATTTTACCGACTACCGGAGTTCGGCAAACATCGCTTGCCGAAAAAACCTATCTGCTGACATGCTACCACATGCCCTGACCAGCGTAATCCATGGATCATTTCCACCAGTGGTTGACCTCGAATACCTAAACCTCTGCGCCTGACCTAAACATTACTCGTCCGGCTACCCCACCAGACTCGTGCAATGCTGTGTAGACAGCGTTTGTCAAACACCGACAGCCACTTTTTTTCCTTTTTTCCTAATGGCCAAAGTTCTGCGCCGTATAGCAAAACTGGCAAAACTGCTAGAATATGCACTCGACTCATAACAGACAGCCGGTTGCCGCGACGGCACCACAGATGTCTCAGGTTGGCAAATGTCAACCAATCCTTTTTTATGCGACTTGAAACTTCATCCGTGATGTCTTCAGATTGATTTTAACCTCGTTTCCACAGGCGCAAAAGAGAAGAGGGCCGAAGCTAAGCTGAAAATATGCTATCACCCAATGGGATTTTCTAGACCATTTCACACTCCACTAACCTTTTTCGGTGAAATTATCGAGGTAATGAATCGGTAGTGATTCAAAAGCAACCATACTTTTAGAAGAGCATTTCCTCCTGTACATGAAAACGTGTTCCAATTTCTTTCATCCAAAAAAGATATATTCGCCAAACTGGTGATGTTTCTGAAACTAGTCCTTGGAGTCATTTACACCCTTCATTTTGATTCAGTGCTTTCGGGAACTTGATGTTTGCATTCAGTGTTTCTCGCCACCATGCTTGTGGCATTATATTCATCAAAGACGATCCACCATTTCTTTCTGTTTCTTTTATTAAAGCCAATGAGCGAGTCTATAGCGAGATGTCGACCAGTTATGGTTACAGTCCCATTACGCTCTATTCAGCCAATGAAGCATAAATGATAAACAAATTATCTATATGACGGTCTAGGAAGGGCGAAGTCCTGTGCGAAAACCGAACCAGCTTTAATTTCATTCCTCATCTCTGTTCGTACAAAACAATATACCGCAATGAACCATAGATTCTGGTTTGAAACTGTGGGCTCCCTTTAACTATTACATCGAAACTGAAAAAAACATGGCAAGAAGCTCACATTTATTTTAATCTCCTCAATCGCTGATTTGGAACAGATAGACGAAATGCAAACGCACAATAGTGTTGTAGGTGCTAGTTGACGGACATGTGTAGCATAAAATGAATTCGCAAAAGAGAAAAATAACGGACAGTTGACTGGTTGAATCAATAACGTTTGAGCACGTAAAACCGATCATAATCAGAACCCTTATTTCCTCGTGACCGCCTGACTATCGGTGTGCTTTATGTCGTCAACAGAACCAACGTCTTTTGAATGCGTTCAATAATTCCCTTCGATACGTGATGGCCGTTTATGTCTATGAATGCATCGTCTCAAATGCGAGTGAATTGGTATATAGCGAGTGTTACAGAACTGGCTTTCCTCTCATGAGTATACATAGCTGATTCCTTTCCACAAAAAAAACAATAATCCTGGCAGTCGGGGTGTGCGATACATAGGTGAATTGAAATGTTGGCGGACATCATACGAAGCTGATCGTTCTTGTCTTAAAAGTCGTATCGCAGGCGAGACGTGTGGCTTGTTAGGGATTGTTCATTGCTTAAAAAATATTGAAAATCGGTTCTCGTCGCTCGGGTGAACTGAATTCCATCAGCATTGATGATGTCACCTCGGCCGGTGATGAAACATTTGCAAACAAATTGTCAAGCTCGGCAAACAGGCGAGATGAAACTGTCCATTGTGTATGTACATCAAAGAATCGTACTGTTTAACCGTTTCGTATCAATGTTATCTTTAGCAATTCATTTTCTTGCATTTTCTCTGCGAAACAAGGTTTTTGGTTATAAGAACAGGGCTTTCACAAACGCGAATACTGGGAATGCAAAATTCTTGGCAGTCACTGCAAGTCAACTGTGATTGACCAACTCCCAGCTACCCAACTTCAAATGATCGCTACTAATCGTTGAAGGGGTTTGACAAACCAATTCTGTCTCACAAACTGTATACTAGAACATCTTCAATTTCAATTATGTATAGCTTAGCAAATCAACACCCAAATATCATGACAAACGATGGCACATATTTCAAAGACATTGGTAAAGACGATGACTCAACCCAAAACCGGTAATACCAAGGCATGCGGGGTTGAGAGGTGCTATTATTCACATTACGTCGTCGCATTCTGTTTGACCAAAATTTGTTGATGCAATCAGTCAATTTTCCGTTGATTTATCCTTGTGCATTTCAGAAGGATTCACCAACCTGATGTGCTAGATCTGTGTCTGTTTTATTAACTTCGCTCTTCAGGCACGCGTCTGTTCAGCGGGATTTACCAACTCCTTACGCCTTATTGGTGCCTCTTATTTTTCAAAAGTGATTGAAGAAAATGGAAAAAATGTCGGCACATCGGGAGACGTGTTTTCTTTCGTTTTTGATTCCATCGTTTGTTATTCCGACCACACGTTCCTCGGAACAATTCACAGTTTGTTCCTAATGTAGGATTCAACTAATAGAGATTGGTCTCATCGTCGGTATAGAACTATCCGACTTTTCGCAGATTCAGTTGCACCGGTAATCAAACTGTGCTCTCGTGAGTATTTACGTTCGAAAACAGCATTCAGCAACGAAAACATGATTTTCGTCGGTTCACTGAGCTGTTCAGCGTAATACAACTCCATTCGGTGTTTCAGCAACACCGAATATGTATATATATATATAACGTTTGATGAGAATGATAAATGCGCTTGATATACTATCAGTACCTTCCTTCAGTTGGATCATATTAAATAGATTTCGCCTAATTAGTTCCATCAAACACGGTCTTCATGCACAGCGATCAGTTCATTCAAACGCTCGAGTAACACTATAGTCTCACGTTACGCCTTATCAACATTTATCTCAAGTGTATAGTCGCAGTTCTGTCCGGAGCTTTTACTCCAGACCCATTGTTCTTGAGGCGTGTGTTATCACTACACCAACCAGGCCATTTCGGGACCGAATCGGAATCTCCAATTCATGTTTGTTTAGACTTCGTCTTCAAATGTGATCAATCACTCCTCTCGGTCAGACAGAAACGAAAAGAGATACAGTTTACGGTCGATCAGCCTCCACCTATTATATCTCCTTTAAGCCAAGTATACCTTTCAAGGCGCGTGCAGCATACCAATGGAAGCTGTTTGATCTTGATGAAAGAGGGCAAGATCAAGTCAATAAAATTTATTCCATATTGTGAATAATTTTGAGCTCATTGTGAACAGCAATCTGGTTAGCATCGGTGGATACAGATGAAACCATGGTGGATTCAAATGCGGATAGCGCCTGTCACGTCTTAATGTGTTCAGCCCCTGGACCTAACTTGTAGACCGTATCAGCGAAAATGAACGGAGGTTCATTTGGTTTCAGGGTCCTCCAGCACCATTTTGCGACACAAATTGTAATAATTGTTTAGCATAATGCAAAGAGCACCGATATACAGATGTCACTAGGAATTTTGGATCGATTTACCGGACCGCGGCTCACTCGTGTACATTGCATCAAGGCCCGTTCCTTAGTGGTTACCCCCAACCAATCTGCCGATCCTTCGCTGACTTACGATTTCGGGAGTGAACCAGGCACACATCATATCCGTGCCACCTGGTGACATGGGTAGATGAGAATGTCATTGGAGACCCGGTTAAGGTTCGGTATCTGTCATGCGGTATAAGTGAAGAAATTTAAGAATAAGTTCTAAACAGCGATGGCCTTGAAATCCATGTACGCAAAAAGTGTCCTCAGGTTACTCTCACTCGAATTGAGAGCCAGTGATACTTGTCGGAGATAAAGCGTTGATAAGGTTTTTAAAAAGATTTGAAATGTTTTTAGCGACGACGTGTTCACATCCAGTGAGTATTGTGTTTTCTACATGGAACGAGTTAACCCGGAAGTGAGAAACGCAGCCTGAAGAAAATTCTTGAGGAAACGTTCGACAATTAACGCGTCAATGAGGACCGGATGGCTGATCTTCTTAGGACATTGTGGCTTGTGTCTGAACCTGAATGTGCCATAAAATGGTTTGGTTCAATAAAATAAATAGGTAAGAGTTTAGGTGGATGCTTACATGAGTGTTATGTTTATATGCTTTGCCACGGATTGTGGTGCGGTTGGTATTTTTCCTTCAATAGACGAAAGGCGAAATTTGGGAACCGAATCAGATTTTTCAAACATGTCGTTCTAGTGCTTGATATCCACCTATGAGGAAACTGTTCTTTTGAACATTAGTAAGATATCTTTGCAACTGAGTTTGCTCAAATGTGCACAGCAAATTATCGCTCGAATTTCAAGGTTCAACTCTTTGTATTCTGTTCTGTTTACATTTATTCCAACATGTGCATCGTGCGGCGGTTATCACCCCTACAGTTTGCTTCTTCTTCAACAAGCCCAAAGGCCATGAAGACTAAAGTTAGGGCTAACCCCTAGAGTGCGATCGTGTTAACTTTAGTTAGTGGCATATATACGCTGGTAATAACCAATCGATCACACTTAAACAAATGTAACACCCTGAATAGGTTAAAGCACTTTAGCCTTGACCTGCTTCGAGAAAGAGAGAGAGAAAGACAACCTAGGTTTTCCGACATCAAGATAGAAAAAACCTCGTAAATCACCCAATGAACAGCAACAAAGGAAGGTTATAAAAACATTGTGCAAGCCTAAAAACCGGTGTTGCTTTCATTTCGAAAGATGAATATAGTGTTCTCATTGTTAGGACTGTTGTCCGTCGTACAATTCACCGGTAAGCTTTTCTGATTTTGTGTTCTTGTGTAAAAGGAATCCGACTCTAACAGGGCTCGTTCATTGTGTATGTTATCCATTTCGGTACAATCGTTCATTAAAGTGGTTCCACGATGATCGTTTATGTATTTGAGGGGAAGGGATTTTGATATCTGCGTTCTATTTTTGAGTGCCGACACTACTGGCGATTGGCATTACAAACAAAACACTGTTTGATCACTATGTATCGGTCGTAAAGGGCAGAACTTCATAGTAGATTCTACTGGATGTGTTGTAAATATTAACTTACATTTGAATGCTTCGGCTCATGCTGTCTAGTGGGGAACATTTATTTTGCATGTGTGTACGAGCCTTAGGATGTACATTGCTTGATTGACTTAGGTTCAGTGCATTCATCACGAAGTGTTCTATCACAAACATACACTGTCGCACATATGGACCAGTAACCAACACCCAAGGAGTGATCGACACGCGGACAATGTTTGTAAAAGATTGAATGGGAAAGACAAAGACATCAGTCATAAGTGTTTGACTCATTTACACAAACTGGTAACAGCCGACCGTATCTGGGAGAGATAAGGATTACTGATCCCAAGGCCAATTACAACTCGTATATCCTCGGCTTAAACATAAAACCTATACGCTGAAGACGAGTCCGAACGAGGACGAAACTGCCGTTCTGCACACTTTGTTTAGCATCACAAATTGTGCTATCACGAACTGAAACCTGCCAGTCTCTCAATGTATTTGAACCGTTTCCCCTGACATCATTCTGGCTGGCCGTTGCTCTATTCTCTGAGGAAAGCCAACGTATCTGTTGAATTAACATGCTCACGTTGTTACATGCATCAGTCTAAATTTCTATGGACCATTTATGGGTTTGAGCGAATGGCCAGATGTCTACATTTTGCGCTGTCCGGTCATCCATCTTTTAGCCTCTATTCAAGTGGTTATATTTTGATGACGTTCAATTCGGTTAATTCTATATCCAATAACAGCATGTGAAACTGAGCGTAAGTCACTAAGTTTGTGATCACATCCACCGCTGTAACCGAATGAAGTGCACTGAACTGAACAATGTCTTGTTTTCATCGTTTTGCGTTCATTTACTGATTTGTTTGTCCATGTAACCGAACCAGTTCATTGAAGGCCAGTACCTGAGGATGAGTGGATACCACCATCAATTGTGCGTCCACAAAATGAGGTAAAACTTTAGATTCCTTTAATGCGCAACTGTGTTGAGACTGTCAGTGGCACTTGTGGACCCGTTATTTTTTCTTCTACTTTCTACTTTCCTGTTCTACTTAACCGAGTTGCACACCAGTGCAACTTATATTGTAATCCATGCCAAAGACGTCACCTTGACTCCGTCCCATTACTACTCACTTGTGCATTGGCTCAAACGCCCACACCGATAAGGGACCATTCGAGGGTCAATAATCGATAATTCTCATTTATCATTGGTTGAGCCCGTTTTGCCCCGCTCTACCGATCTCAGATGCTTTATGTGCAATTGTGCACAGTAAAATGAATAGCTTGGACTATAACCCATAAAATCATAGGTACATAATCAACCAATAAAACTTGGAGAATAATGTTTGATTACTCAACGTTACAGCAGAAAACAATCAAAAGATTTCGATGTGTTCGGTAATACGAAATATGTGTTTGTTGGAGGTTGTTCAGTACTGCTTACACTCTAGTTTATCAGCTAACATCGTCTCATCATGTCACAGCAGTATACATTATACTCAAAGATTTATATCGTATATCTTGCTCTTCTTTCGAAAAATAGTTGAAAAACGCGGTGAGTGACTTGTAACTACTGTATAAACACACGGTACCGGGATGACCAAAACATGCCCGGATTTCTGACCCATCCCTCAAACAAATGTTTGTAGAATGTTTAGCTTTCGTTGGATCAGTTGGCATCATTGGAAATCGCTGTTTGTGTGTCTTACTTTAGGATAAATCATTTGTAGTGTTCCACTGATGGAGCTCATGAAGAATAACCCCAAGTGTTTGTATCTGAACGATTTACCGCGTATATATTGCCTCGTTTCTACCAGAGGTATTGTATAATTAGCTACAAGTCGCTTCCTAAAAAGTTACATGTAAATCATTCATTTATTAAACAACGTATCCAATACGAATTTTTAATTTATCGGACATTTCGAATATCCAAGTTTCCCTTTTCGAATTACACATACAATCGTAAAATAATTCTTCAAAATCGCCATACAAAAATATAGTCTGTCATCTGCAAAATTAACCTTGTCTTATATCTTCATTCGTCGGACTCCGATGAATTCTAAGTAAAACCTGTTCTGGCAGTCAGCTTACATACTAACTGGTATATGTCATATGACTCTGTAAGTTGGATGAGTGATTCGAATTACAAAAAGATTAGTGCTATCGGTGTGGCCTCGTAGCTCAGCTGATAGATTGTGAGCGTGGGTTTGATTCCCACCGAGGATACCGAACGTTTCATAATCGCCATACAAATACGTGTTTCTTTAACTGAGTTTATAAATAACAATGAACAGGGGGATAAGTATTTTCGATCAATTATTTTGCTTTCGGATAAAGCGAGGGTGCAATACAAGAAGCGTCTCAAGCATCAACCGGTCGTTTTTCTCCAGGACACGCCCAACCTCCTAACTGTTGTGCAATAATTGATTTCCCCGGAAACACCAGGATGTTTGTGCGTCTTTGACGATGGGTTTTCCCCTCAGATCCACGCATCCCATCAGTTGGACGTATTTTGCTGAAAACCATTGAGTTGGACCGCAGATGATTCCGGTCCAAACGGAGTTCCTGTGGCAATCGGGTGCTCACTTACCTTCCTACCAATTCAACCAATCTCGCAATTGACTTGTTAATGTGTGTGACGAGACAGATCAGAGCTCTTTATTGCTATAAACTGAAGATACGAGGTTCACTTTGGAATTGTTGTTAAATGGTCAGCGAAATTTCCTATGAACAATCAGAACTCTCAACTTGAGTCACAATTACGACCGTCTAGTTGCACAATAACAACGAAGAGTTTCGCTAATCAATATAGTCACGATGAACAGCGATTTGACATCGGATATTTCACTGGAGGCAGACCATGGATTAAGAAGAAACAGCATTTCCGATCTGTTGGAGAGCACAGAATTGAAAGCAATCGTTATGCTTATGAATGAGTGTGTACTTTATCGACGCACACGCATGATTACCGTAATTAGAATATCCTTTCACCAACATTGACCTTGCACTAATCAACAAATCAATGATTACTACAGAGAACCACCAGCACTGCCATCTTCACTGAATGCCACACAACGTGGTAGAGTGAACAGAGCGATGACAAAGTTATTGGAACAAGTAAGATCCTTAAGAATGCCATGTTCACAAATCAAATACTCCAGTAAAGCTTAAGTCAATTATCACAATTCTTTCGAGATTTGCTTGATTCAACCAAAGTCTCCGCACACCAACATCACAAAGTCAACCGCCTATTCCGAATACTTGAAGTACTTTTTGAAAGCAACTGTTACATTTTTTCCAAAGCAAAGCATACAAGTAACAAACATACTTTCATCCCTCTTCGCCATGCAGAACTCCGAAATGGTACGATTGACACTCATTATCAAACAGATCCCAGTGTACTGACTGACAATTTATATTCGTGACATACTCCGTACAGAAGTGAAGCAATCCTGTAGCACATGTGACAAGACAAACTAGTGTATCATCTACTCGTTGCCGATTCCATGGGCTCACGAATTCCAACTGCATACACCCATACACACGCGCGAGCAAGGGGGATGTTGTTACCATTTGTGCTATTCTTGTCTGACGGATCACATTCCTGGACTCCCAACAAACTGTGTAAATGTGAAAACACGTTCTGAGTAAACACACGCGCTGGAAGCACAATCAGCCAGGTTCTGTTCTGCTTTTTGACAGGAATGGGAAACCTATCCTAAGAATAGTGTATTATTGTCCACCGATTGCATGAGATAGCGCTGGCTCCATCTATAGCAACCGACACAATACAAATATTCATTCAAAACTACTATGCCTACGTCACAAATTTGAATGGAGAACTCAGAAACATGGGTTTGCAAAATGTATCCATGGTCATTTGGTTGCATCATTACATGTGCAAACTGCAGTTTAGGCGATTTTTATAGTCAGTGAAATGAGAACCGGTGAGATAATTACAAGATCTCTAACCACATTGGGCAACACGACACATTACCACAGAGAGCATCGGGTATTCATCAAGTGAAAGCTAAAGTGACCATACATACATCTTGTTTGCAGAGATTGGGTTCGAGAGTAAAAATGGCTAGAGCCTCGGCCAATATCAGTAACCTTTTGTTTGAAGTGTTCTATATGATATGATATAGCTGGGTTGGACTGCCACAAGTCCGCTTTTGGAATAGGTGTTGTGTATCCGAATATCTGAGTCTTTTCTGCGTATTGGATCACCTAACGGTTTCCGGTCATCTACGCACAACTCGAGTCTTCACTCAGAAATAAGATCCTATCTGTAATCACAGTGTTTCACAGTATCCCATGGTTTCTGGTGTTGCCAGCAAATGCTCATTATGATCAACTTCAACCGTGAAAACGAGCGCTGTGAATGATTTTGCTTAGTGTAACGTTGTGACTTACTTGTCAGGGTTAAATGGAAACCAATATCGATTTTATTCAATGTGGTCTACCACGGAGAAGGTTTTGCACCTAATTCGCGAAACAAATTTGCATTACATTTTGAATTTACCTGACAGAATATGAAGGCATGAAATCCCTGGGTAAGTAATGAGTATTTTTGTGGATGAAAAATCGTCCTAAATCCACTAATCAGCGTGAAAAATTGATAATGGCAAAATATGTAGTTCATTTACCCAGCGTCGTTATTTCGCGAGTTTGTACCGCGTCCCGCTAGTTTTATATTCATATCGTATCGACATCTTTCATGTAATCGGCTCTGCAAATTCGTCACACTAAACGCTGATTAAACCAAGAACCTTACATGTGGAACGAAATCTTGTTGAAAGAAGGGTTGGAAGCAAATGAGAAATATTCTAAACCAAACTGCTTGTTACGTTTGTGATGATTGAGACTTCGAGTCGATTACTTCGTGAATTTCGTCATGTAAAGAGCAAATAAAGAACAGAAATAAAGAAGTGAAGAATTAAAAAGTGTGGAAACACCAGTCGAGTAGGGAGTGTGCTTGCGTTTCGCCTGTGAGGTATCGAAGTTGATCCCCATTTCGGTAATTATATTCGCGCTGCTGATAAGACCCGACCCAGTGGAAATTAACTTCCAGTGATGCACACATTTCCAGTTCACGGGGCATTTGATCATTACGCGACCCTTTGACCCATACAGTCGAATCAATTTCTCCATTACTCTCGTTGAAATAAGTTTTCAGGAAGCAAATCGTGTACCCTCTCAAACGAGAAGATGAGCATGATGAAAATCCTAATAACGTTCTGGAGGGAGTTTGACATAAATTTTCCAGCCAAACAGACCCACATCCACTGTCTAAAGGCGTATTGAAAATTCGATTGAGCATATTCCACTCATAGTACACTTGATTTTCACAGTGAAGTCCAGATGCACTTCGCACTACAGGAATTACTTTTAGTAACTGTTGAAAACAACAGCGGATGGGACAGTCTAACGCAAATAAATTGCTAAGCTGGCGATAACAATGGAAGTCAATCCGTGGGGAACGTAGACAGACTGACCTATGTTTTCACAATCGTTCCTTTCGAACAAATGTTGTCATCTCCCAGCCTGCCAATATTGAGTGTATTACCGGCGCATACCAGTTGAAGATACAGAACACAATTGCAGTAGCATTAGCTACCTCGATACAAGATGGAGGTAGCATGGAGGTTTCAGGAATTGCCGACAACCCTAGTGAGACATGCATCCGGTTTCATGTTTTAATAATCAATTATTATTCTGATAAGCCCATTTTAACAACAGCGATTGAAACGTTTATATATCTAGTTATTTACGACAGGTGTAATGAGTTTCACCAGGGACATATTTCAACCTNCTAAATGGTGGTCGATCGCTTGACTTTTGGCAATAGAGCGTAGTTGGAAAATGCTCGCTGTTTTCAATGAATCTGTGGTAGGATTCCAAGTGTATAAAAAGCAAAGGGCCACAAAACGTAGAGTGCTAGTTGAGTGAATGCAACGACGAACTCTTATCAAAATCTAACATGCGGAATGATCACTCTTAATTCTGACCATACAGCCAATGGACATGTTTCACTTGGTGAATAGGACATCAGCGAAACATGACCGCTTATGAATTCAGTGATTACTCGCTATATAAACTTTAAATTTCGTGTTGATAAACGTTCATATCCTTCACTCCTGAACAAACGGTCTGTCCTGCTGTAATTGACCAAATTTACTCATTTCACTCAGTAATGATACAAATGGCAGTAGATGGATTAAAATATAAGTGATATTTTGTTACTGCAAATAATTTGATGCATTCATTTGCCCGCGCAAATTCTAAAACGATCATTTTCCCCCCGGAATCACTCTACAGTGGCAAACAGTAAGTTAGGAATGCGTGAAGAAATTTCCTCGCATTTATTACGATTGCATTTGCCCAATTCTATCTTCGCCTGCTGAGAATACGTTGTTGCGTCGCGTGCCCACTTTGAGCACCTTGATATTGAGTTATCAGGTATTCGAACTCATTTCCAAATGTAATTCTGAGGTTTCCGCAGTTCAGTCAGGGCACCTTGTTTTATCCTTTGAACCGCTTCTATCGACGATTCGCTTACTTCTGTGCTGCTCGGTTTACGTCAACTCGGAACGGAATCATCACATTATGTTTGTTCAGATATAGTCATCAACAAAAGTAATTCATTTGTTATCCATGAAGCACCAACTGAGATGCAGTGTACGACGTATTGACGCGATTCCATTATTCTATATTGGAATACAAATAAGCAAAAGGCTAGTACATTCAGTTATATCGCTACTGTGCGTTTATTCCCTTTGGCTCTGCACTACTAGTCAAACACATCAAGTCTCGAGGTAAGTTACGGCAAGCCTGAGCTCATTTTTTTTCTCATGAATCAACACTAATGAGAACGGAAACGAGTAGTCTGGTTTGCAAACTATCGGGACCTTCTTCAAATATATGCTATTTGACTCCGGAAGAAGCCGAAAATCGTTCCGACTCAATATCATTGACCACAGGATTTCGTGCATTCTACAATGTCACGTGGTAATAACTACAAACATACAAAAAAGTGGACTCAGTGAAACAGTGTGTTACTAATTCTATATTTTTGAGTCCCTCCGGAGACCGCATTTGATCATTTGACAAAACCTAGTGGAATCAGTCACAACTTTGTTGTGCAGACGATGGATTGGTTCGTGATCTGTAGAATGCGAGTATACTTTAGCCATCCAGTTTCTGGTGTCTCTCGGAAATCACCAAATTTCTTATTCATGATTCCGTGCCTTCAGTTCATTAATACTGGGTCAATGAGGTGCTTGCGTTATTCACCTTTGATTCACCTTTGATTTATCTCGGTCTTACATTTTCCAAAGCCAGTCACTTTTCAGCGAAACCCTGCGGACTAATGGGTGGACCGGAAAAGATGTAGTTTGATTAGTTCCACCGTGGGGCGTCAAGCCTCTGGGAAGTTTCTGCCTCCGACATGATTGAGCTTTCACATTCTTCATGTGTTCCTTATCCCTCAAACGTGATATTCAACGTTTTGCGTTCTTAGTTACAAAATACCAACAAATTAGTGAGTTACCCCATTAGAAAATGCATTTATATTTATTTATATTGATGAGTTGTGCTGTATCGCACTACTGATGAGATCCAACAAGGTCGAAACAGATGTCCAGTGCATCCTAGCTTTTCAGCTCATGCCTCATTTACACGATGAATTCATCATGTTAAGCAATCAAATCCTCCATTACTCTCATGCAACAATGATATTTGTTTTCTTTCTTTAATTATTTTGTGAATTGCCTAAGAAGACTGCAGTAGAAAATCAGACACTACTAATCGAAGTGAAAAAGACACCGTGGGTGACACAAATTACTCGTCAATCAGTCGCGTCCTCATCAAGTCTTACGTATCCAAACTGCAAACCAAATTGTGGTTAACTGATCTCGCTAGTTTCGAGTTGCCATATACTGCATCAACATATGACGTAACAATAGCACCCCCGCTTTATTTCCAAATCTATGTGATAAGCTCTCTCTATATGAATGCACAATCACCTGCAAAACTACTGCGTTTTCAATAGCCCACTCAGATGTGTGAAAATGTCGCAATTGTGTAGCATCGATAATCAGCGAGCCCTACGTCAGTGGTTTGGTGCAATCGCATTGGTTTTGAACCTCATCGTTAGATCACTATTTCTCAATTCAAAGTCAGATATGTTAATTTGAGCAAGATAGTAACCAGCGACCAAAATAAGTCTGAAAATATTTCTGATCCCGAGCGTAAGGAGGAAAGTACAGCTTTTAAAAAATTTTCCTTGGGATTGATGATTAGGCATTTGAGGGTTTGGATTAAGAAGTGAATTATGATGCGGTCTGCTTAGAGTTACCGGCTGCAGTTCAGGTTTAGGTCTCACAAGCCACCTGCTTGGGCACCCCCTGGCTTCTTTCTTCTATCCACACCCGCCCCTGGAGAGG
>UZAN01039685.1:96820-123743 GCA_900618425.1 Echinostoma caproni
GGGAGAGGTGGGTTCGAGTTCCATCACCATCCCATTCACCATTATTGGTTGCACAGCTACCATTTGATTGGACTCTTATCCCATTGCAAAAATTTTATCATTCCGAGAGAAGGAAGTAAGAATGAAAATATCAAAATATATCCTTGGACACGGGAAAATAAATAAACATCCAATAGAATGCCATGAATATGGAGCGGCAAGCACACAACTGCGAATATTCCTTCATAGTTAGTTGATTGAAATAGTGAACATCTGAAATTCTTCTTTGGTGATGTCCGTGGGGAAGACAAGAGATTGTTTCAAACGATTGAGAGAAGGAATTGCAAAAAATTGAATTGGAATATATAATGAAAACAAACGTGTCAAATATCCATTTCAGTGCGCAATAACTGATAGCACCGTGAATATGGATGGGGAAATTCACCATAAATTGGTGGTGATGATGCTAATGCTGCTGCCGCTCTGTTGGTACTGCCGCTACTGCTGCCGATGAAGATCACGTTGATAATGGCTAAGCCGCTCCGTTTATTGCGCTGGTCAAGATCTCGTCACACACGCTGTTTTGATCCAGGATTCGAACAAATCTACTCGAATAGTCGGGTAGATTGTTCCCCATTCATGAGATTAATTTGAAGCATTGATTACTTAATAACAAAATGATTTTCATGTGTCGTACCAAGCAGTGTATGCACACATTGCAAATGTGTCGAACGATCAATCAAACAAACCAGCCAGTCGCGAGTGAAGAAACCGAATTTTTGTTCCAGCGACTCGCTGGTTCCATTGCTATTGCTAAGCTCCTCACCCTGTAAACTGCATTTTCGGACGCAGATACTTACTGTTTTATCAATCATCAGCTGGGTTTGTTAACCTAATAAAGCAGTTTAAAGCGCCGAAATATTGCACAGCCTAACTGATAAGATAGCTGTGTGGAAAGAAAGCTAGGACGACATCTACCATCGAACAAATATTGCACTCATGCATGGAACTTTCTACAGATAAATCATATTCACAATAGAAAACATTACTTACAACCCTCGTCTCGGTTGATAATAACGGTCTGTATCCGTAGTCTGCTTGATGTTTTTAATAATAGCCGGTTCACATCATTTATTATAGGAGTTGAAACGACTTTTGAACGTACGTTTTAAATTGTTTTTCAAACCAAACAAATCAGATTTTATGTTATTTCAAAAATGTATGCAAATAGCGTTTTCAGAGTTTTTGATCTTTTGCCAGGTGTCCTTATTATGTAAACGTTGTATTATGCGTCACGCATTTTCCAATGCCCAATTTTGATTCTTACAAACAAAATAACAAAAGAAATTCCCACGTGTCCCATCGGAAATCAGCAAGAAGAAGACATTTTCTTGCAAATACAATAATATGGAACTGTTTTCCCTATTTATATCGCCGAATGCCTAACGAGAGTAAAGGTATTGATGTGCAAGTGTTTTGATCGTATCTGCACAAATACTTTAATATTTTGTAATTCTTTTATTGTATTATTATTATATATTTATTATATTTTCATTATCTTATTATATATTATGATTATGATTATTATTTCTTTAATATTTTGAGATATTTTTATCAGTGTATTTCCAAACTGTCTAGAGCTGACGGGACGTTTTACTCCGGACTTTAAGCTTTAACTCATTGTTCAGGTGAATTGGGCCTTAAAGGTCGTAATTGCTAAACCCATGTAGATATACATCTATACATACTGTGGTCAATAAATGGAACACAATTTTCGCCACAACCCACAACATATTGATCAATTCAATTTCTACTACGGTCTGATTAATCTGTTTCATCGACAGAGGTTTTTGCTAGAGGTGAGTTGTATTCTATACGAAATCTAGGATAGAAATTGATTATTCTCAGTCTACCATTCGTTGTTGCTCAGTTTCATATACTCATGACAGTCTGATTAGATCAAATCCATAGGCTTCATGTACGATTGCTTAGTAAAGAGATGATGTATATCATAATGTTTTATATATCGATGGGTATGGGTATCAGGGGTGGGGGAGTAGGTTAATCAATGAAAGGAGGTATACAAAAACTCCAGTCACCAAGTTATGCACTCTGGAAAACGGACCGTGAAAACCGATCTCGGGTTCAGTAATTTCAAGTGAACCAAAAGATGGCAAAAACGTGTAGAGTTAGGAAATGAAAAATAGTTCTTAGTGACTGGATGGGGGGCGAAATGTGATAAACATTCAGGATATCATGGTAACAGGATTTTCACCATACACGTCTTTGGGATACACAGTTCATATTCTCCTCTGAATAACATCTGAAGGTAAATTCTGATGCTAAGTAAACTTTCCGATAAATAAGAATCAGGGTGCCATCTCTTGTTATGGGCGCGAATTTAGCTACCTGGGTCGGATTTCGTTTGTGGACATACAACAAATTGGTGGATGCCCACATGCCTCTGTAAGTTGGATGGGTAAATTCGAATGTGAAAAAGATCAGTGCTATCGGTGTGGCCTCGTAACTCAGCTGGTAGAGCATGCGCGTACAAAGCGTAGGTGGTGTCCATGCGTGGGTTCGAATCCCACCGAGGCTACTGAACTTTTCACAATCGACATACATACAACAAATTCTTGGTTCCGGATCGTATTGTCTTTCTAACGAATGTCCACAAATCAAAGATTTTTAACCATGAAAAGGAAAACCATCATTTTAAAAGCATGGAAATCTCAAATGTCCTCATTCACGAGGAAGGCTTACTAATATAGCTCTACAATTAGTCTCTACAGTTCGTTGGTAAAACACATTGGTTGATTCCTTTCACCTCACAGCGATCACTCATTCCGAATAGGGCTTTTCAAACACATGCACACACAACGCTATCCCGATGTTTGCCCTACTAGAAAATCTTTCGTGTTGTCGATTTCAGTTGTTCCACTAAACCGCGTTAATCACGCTGGTCATACCTTACACTCATAGACACAGCATGATATTCAGTCCAACATACTGAAAGCTATTTATTGCCAATCTCAAACACACAACCATCCGGTATTCCTAGGAGATGGTCTCATATGCTTGCCTCGTGGTTAATACTTGCACTTGACACATTCTGACCTATTCTTTCTCGGTCACTTTCCACAGGTGTTTACTTTCACACACGCCTAGCTGTTGTCTTTAATCTGGTATAGTTATTTTCGATTGTCATAACTCGGCGCGGCGAATTATATGCCTCGTGTACTCAACGGACCACCAGTTTCCCCCTTTTCAGTGTTTGTTATACAATCGTCACACATCGTTTTTCGACTATTCCGATCAGAAACCCTATTCGTTATAACGNCCGTGTTCTGAACTTTCTCATTGAGGTGGCTCAACATGAGAACTTCTCAAAATCAAACAGAATACACATTTTCGCATCTTAACTTTACCTTCTTTCTCTGAGGCTCTCCTCATGTCTCGTCCCCGAATCACTATTGTCCGCGTGGTTTTCAAAACTCTCAAGCGCAAGCTAAAACTGTGGTAGAAAAACAATGGATATGCCCAGCATGCGGTCTAACCAGTGCAGCTAATCATTGCAAACTGTCACAGTGCACAAGTGCTCACCTCTCCGGTTTCACTGACCCGGGCAATTTATCCTTCTCAAGCATTTCTATACACTGACATGATAATGCCGGACACAAGAAATAACACATTGAACGGTGGTCTAATACGTGATCTTCCACCGACCTAACTCCTTTTAGCTTGTTTATGCACAACGCTGGAGCAATCTCCCCCCAATGGTGCAATTTAAGCGAAGTCCTCCATCAAATCCAATTCAAAATTAATGCTAATCCCATATTCAAAGCAAACAATTAGGTAGAAGCTCTGTAGCATAGAGTGCAATCAAAATTGAATTATCCGTCTTAATGCCTCATCTCTTTTTGTACATTCTGGCACGGCTTTTTATTCCAATTTATGATCGGTTGAACAGAAAGGCTATTAACTGCATGCAACAAGAGAACTTTATGGACATTTCACTGTAAATTGTTTTCATCTAACACCGCAAAAAAACGGATACGTTTCTTTCCAACAGTGAGCCAATTTTTGAAAAAACGTGAGTTTTATTTTCAGTGGATTTCCTTTGAACATCGCGGGATTGGTAAAATTAGGTGTTCACTGAGTAAATCTTTGCCGACCAAAGTTTACTGCATGAAGCACATTTATTCAGACGTTATTTTTTCTCCACAAGTTTTGATATGTATATATATATATATATCTATATATTCAAATATTCTCTAGGGATGTAGTTTTCTCATTCTAGATGGCTCTTTACTTACCTGTTCTTTCATTATAACAAAAAGAGGCATTGCTTCAGCCAACCGTAAAAACATTCTAACGATACCACCTAATCTTTTAATCTCTTTTGATCAGGGCCAGCCATGTCTAAGGAAGGTGGGTTCCCACTTGTTCAGTTTTCTAATCATTTGGTTTTGCACAAAAATTAAGCATATTTGTCGTTGTCCAGCCATTCGATTTGTGTCCATAAATTCTTCCCTTTATGTTATATATTCGTAACCATTGAAAACCCACTCAGTTTTTAAATAATAGGAGAGGGATAGACTTTCGTTTGAATGAATCCGTGATCACACTATACCACTTGGTTAACCGCAGGAACGATTAGGTCATTCATTATTGTGGTGGTTTCGCAACTAGCTGAAACGAATTATACTGTTAACAAATCACTTCTCGTAGCTCAGGTGAACTGTTGTCCGCTTTGCTTGTTCACCGAGATTGGCACTTTTTACAAACGTTTCATCACCACCCGAGGTGATATTATCAGTGCTTGCGAAGTGGAAGTGTTCTCTTTTTACCCATTCGCTCTCACTACCACCTCAAAAGCATTGACGATGTCTCTTCGGCCGGAAATAGAACGTTCGTAATTAAATTTTCAAGTTACATGAACGGGTGAGGTGGAACGCATGACAGTGTGAATGTGACTGAGAAATTCCACCCGTGGTTTGCTGCGAAATGCTTGGCATATCGGGAGCGATATGCATCCGTCGGTACAAACCCGCTTCATGTGCACAAGAGCAATGTGCATAGGCATTTAAGCTCTCCTGGTCCATTCCAAACACACTCCAAAAATTCGGATTAGTTCAGATGATTGGATGGTCTAACAAACAACTATTTCCTTATTGACAATCTCATATTTAGTCCGATGAGACAAAAATAGCCCAAAATAATACATGTTGTTAACATACCTTATCCAAAAAATTTCTTATAATTTAGTACCGATATACAAACATTGTGATATTTTTATTGATTTATTGGCTTAACTACGAATCACTTGAGCTTGTTCGCCACACTCTGTTCCATTATTTGATCACCGCGGAAACGGTATCTAGTCTTAAGATACACTTAGCCCCGAAGACTCCATGATGTTAATGTTTTCATTCCAAGAACTGGTTTTGTCTGATAAGCAATGCATTTACGTGATCACGAACCACTGAAAGCTGGAGCTTGCGCAACATTCTCTGCTCCGTGTAAACTATTAATTTTGTAGATCGTGCAATACAAGAGTCATCTAAGCCCGTGGACGCTGGTGGAAAGAATGTGTTTTCGACAGGTTGCAAAAGTGTGACTCTATATTAGGCGTCTAAATACGCACATATGGTATGAAACATGCTTTACAAAGCATTAGGCGGCTGTACCAATGGCAGGGCTGAGCATTGCAACTGGCGTGAATATATACAATTAGATCAGTCAACTTCATGATAAGACTGTTCCTTGTTAGACCTCAGAGTAGTTAGAGGGTCAAGCTTAGCAATCCCATTTTCTTGAACCTCCGGGGGTAAAAAAAGACAATAAAAGGAGTGACGTTTGAAACGCATACAAAGCATAGCTGTTTGATAAATTGCAATTGTTACATTTGGTCAACAAATGCTAACAGAAAATTGTCTCGGATATTCCGCTGCGACCATATATATAAATAATTTTTTCAAACAAATGTGTCCCGGAGTCTCGATCAAGTAAATAAATTCTCCGCAACGCAAAAAGCAACGCTTGAAGAGAGCAGCTCCGTGGTAACACGCTCTTCAAATTTTAGGCATATTTAGTCGAAACCAACAGGCGACTATGAATATCAGTTGGTTAGGACAAGCTAGTTCTAAAGATGTTAAACACATTCAAGATATGATTGGATCTCATTTCCTGCGAATCATTAAATATCCTAATTCAAATTTTGCAGTTTACCCCACAATTGATGGAGGTAGGTTTGATGCCATTTTGCAAGGGCTACCAAAAGTTTTGACTTTTTTCTTTTCTGAAGCGTACGGAAAACGAAGAATTATAGTTGTTATCCGACCCTATATTTCATGCGTCTTGCGAGGTCTAAGTTATGTCATTTGATGTTTTTGAGTAGCCACGGTCTTGGAAAGAAACTATCGAAACGCGAACAAACGGAGTAATCTTTTGAAGGGCTGAATTCGGTCTTGACTACATTGTTCCGAGCGGGACTAGGAGATCTGGCACAGAACAGCAGACATATTTCGCTTGAAGTTTATGGAAACTGTTCAAAACTTTGGAGCTACACCGAAATACTGCTTTAACGAAATCAATATTGGTTGTACAAGAGGAAGGAAGCTTCGAATGCCCAGAGAAAAAGTTTTGGAATAAAGATTAGTTACAACTGTGAAATACAACGGAAACGCGTACAAAATTATTAACCAGATTCAGGCTAACAACAAGCATTTGTAATAGAAGGCAGAGGAAGTCAATCTCGGTATTATTACTGTGAACAACAGAGAAAATCATTCAAAAATTCTTGGGAAGGGAATCTTGGAGGGGGCGCTGTGTGGCCTCTATTGTTTTGCCGACACCGAGCCTAAGGTATCGGGTACAGATCGACAGAGCACTTGAGTTCGGAAAACGTCGGATGTCTTTGAAAGAACGAGTTACCTCGATAACATATTATTGTTATTCAGAAATATAGCAGGAATGTGAAAGCTGTAGTCGTTGTTGTTGTGGCAGAACGCCACTATCACGCAGCACAATGCAACTAACAATCTGGATACACTGCTTACCTGTTTCGACCTTATCGAGCACCATTAGTAATATAAATTCATCTAACCGAATTAACCTGGCGAACACGTGATTTCACTGATAGAATGAAACGGCTGTGAAATGCTTTTCATGTTTTCATTTCACGCCTTGTTTGATTTTTGTATTGATTTCAGTTATAATGATGCTACAGGTACATTACTCCAATGCCGTTTTAATATGATCCAATATCTCGTATCCAATTTTAGAGGAATTTACCGAGAGTGAGTGAGATCGTTTGAAAGTAAAACTGTAATAAGGTTTCGTTTTCCATGTATTCTACGCCACAAAAGTGTCTGATCACAAGCAAGGAATACAATCGCGCCCTAACAAAACAACTTCGGGAAATAATTAGCTTTTAGCATTCCTGCTTCCGTAGCATCTAACGTTCAACCCAAGGTGCAGATTTGTGGAACTCATTACTGTTAGTTACAAGGAAAATCACGCTGCTCCCGAGGAGGTACTGAATCCTACTATTTGGGGACTGATCACCCGAATAAGCTTGGCGGAAGAAAATCCATATTAGATGAAGACAAAATAACCAGCTGTCACGTGCACGTAACCAAGAATGTTTGTGCAATTCGTCTGTCAGAGTTGCGATGTTATGATTAGCAGACTAATCCGAATAGAACTGAGCTTATTACGCTTCAAATGAACTATTGGATACCAACAAGTTCAAACTACATGTTATTGGAAACTCCTGGTAATTTCCTTGAATCAGATATATCACATGACAGACAAACTATGAATGGAACGTGAATTATTATTTAATTCAGCCCTCTGGAAGGTGGAAGCACTTATCCAACGTTTTCGGAAATCTAGTCTTTAAGGTATGGTTCAATAACTGTGGCTTTGTTTTTGTCCATCATGCCCACGGCAATGATATGCAAAGTGAGACTGGTTGTGAATCAATATTCACTTTATTATTGATCCCTGAAAATGGACCATAGTGACATTACCTGATAACTTCATCAATGCCCCCTTGAGTTTTATCATAACCTACCTGGACTAATAGTTTAATAATATATAATATATATATTAATACCTTCCAGTGATGATTTACTTACACTTAACATTAGTAAAAATAAACGTGTGAGGCGTTCACCACGCTTACTACCAGGTAGTCACTGGTTACGCTGAGCACCAATGGAGATTAAGACGAGAATATCTTTTTGATTACAACATTCTCTATGCTCAAGAGTAACGAGTTTCTTCTCCGAATAAATCCATAACCGTTGTTCAGCGAGATAGAATGTGTTCGCTGTTTCCAGAACCGAATCATCACTAATGATCCTGGGATTGTTAGTGGTAGAGCAAACTCACTCATCGCTCTCTCTTCTGTTTTCCATGCGTCCCCGAGTTCATGTAGAACTCCACTAGATGCAATTCCGTTAAGCAGTTCACATCAATGGTTACAGATTGTTGTGTCACCTTCCCTCAGCGTCTAGTAGTGCCAATTACTTGGGCGAGGATCCCCAACGGTATATGGAGCCGAACTCTCGAAGATTTGCAATCATGTTAAACACTCCGTTGTTTTAATCTGATATTTTGAAATTCGGCGGGGTTAGAAATTTCTCTGAAAGTGTATTCTCAGTTGGTAAATTATTGGTAAATATCTGTGAATCCATAATAAAAATGACAAGACTACAATACCAATGTTATTGGAACACAGTATTAGTGAACAAACTAACTGTCTCATATTGTTCGATCCCCAGTTGGGGCGATGAATTCGCACTACTGATGAAACTCAACCGGGTTGAAACAGCTGCCCAGTGCTTCCAAGCTTTACAGTTCCACTTCATTAGCTATATACACGACGAATTCCTGTACGGAATTTAATCAAATCCTACTTTACTCACATGAAGTTTACTGTTGTTGTACTAAATGAGCTCGCGAGTACACACGTTAACTGATAGCACATCTGACATTATACCCATGCCATCCTTCTCGATTATACCTTTTCTAATACTGAATTAATTGATCTACTTATACACATCACTTGAATAGTTGAAGGCCTTTTTACTCGAAGTAAGTTCTTCTATTCATATTCCAACTGACGTCAGTCACTTTCTTATGTTACCAGCGATGGCAGATCGGTTCAGTTCAGTTTAAACAACCATTAACCATAAACAATCGTGCACCGGTTTTGGTTGCTGTCTGTTGGCTGCGGATTTAGATGAACAATATCAGAAAGACAAGAACAGTTGAAAGTAGGATCCCACAGAAAATTTGAAACTTCAGTGGACCAATGATGGAAAGGAATTGAGAAGGTACATGAACATCGCTGTTTAAGACACTCATACATTTCACCCAGTGTCCCTAAACATCGGTTACGATCATCCCGAAGGCCCCAGCCAGGGAGTCCAACGGGACCTATGTGACTCGGAATCCTGGTTGATGCTTTAATTACCTCATGCCGGGTTTTAGATTGACCACCATTGGCTTTATTCCATTCGCTACCTGCCTCGGCGAACATCGGTCGCCGTGGCAACCTATCTGTTGACATGCTACTACATGCCCTGACCAGCGTAATTTATGTATTTTGACCAATCACTCCAGTGGGTGATCTGGAATAACTAAAACTCCCCCTAACCTCAGCATTGCTCGTCCGGCTAGCTCACCAGATCCGTGTAATACTGTGAAGATAGCGGTGTTCAAAATACGACAGTCAATCTTTATCCTGTTTCCTTATTTGCCAAGTTTTTACTGGAGTAATTGCCGCGGCACTCTTCATAGACAGCTGAATGTCACGACGATGTCATAGATGTCTCAATTTGACAGATGTCAATGGAGCCTTCTCTATGCGAGCTGACAGCGATGACAGTTCATTTAAATTTGAGTGAAAGATGGTGTCGTATGAGATTTCGGTGACAAAGTTTCGACCTTCTTGGAAGACCTTTGTCCTGTCAGTTTTTCAGGATCAAAAACTGACTTGACAAAGGCCATCCAACAAGATCGACACGTTTTCACCGAAATCTTGAGTTTTGGTATTCACGTTGTGGCTAAAACAAACCAGATTCTATTGTTACCATGAGCACAACGCCCACATTTTTCGAAATGATCCGGAACACCTATGGATCACTAACTGTTTATGGTGTCGTATGCTTTCGTTCTCGCTGACTAGTTCATTTGATAGAAATCATGGGCTTTCCAAAGAGACTTGGAAACAAATAGCAAAAGTCGTCAAGCGAGTGAAAATGTACTGAGACCATCTGCCAGAATCAAAGTTCTGCGCTTTGTCAATTATGGTGATTTTTATTGTCATTTTGAATACTGTTCACTATTTTCAAAACAATTAAGTGATAGCAACTGATNGATGACGACTAACCCCATCTTATTATAATAGAGGTCAATAAGGACGTAGATGGTAAGCGTTCAGCCTCTTTTACCCTACCAAAGTTTTACTTTAAAACTTTATGGAAAAAGTTAACAAAATCATGGGCATTGTATGGTATTATCGAGAGACCAAAAGGCGGAACCACAATGCAGTAATTGTACACACCTCACATTTACAATGCCACTGCACGCAGAATGTGCAGCTTAGTGTGAAATATGTATTTGAGTATTGTTTGAATGAATGGGACGAACAACGTTGGTATTTCCTATTCCAACTACAACGATCTTTTTTGATCTGAGAAACAATACATTTAGAAAGCGAAAAAAGGATATACCCCTCAGCGTCTGAATGATTCATGTACGGTTACTGGTGCGTATTGCATGCGCTTGAAGATGTTCACGTGACAAAGAACTCTTTGTTATTGCTAGTGTTGTTGTTGTTTCACTCGTCTGTGCAAAGTTCAGCTCTTTGATCAGCCACTTCTTGAAGTTTATACCCTCTGATAATGTTCAATGAAATTAATACCGAGAACAAAGTTTCTGTTCCATTATTATTTCGATTTGGGGCGTGAATTCCACCAACGGGCCCAGTGGAAATGTTTGTAGCTTCAGCTGCACGTGCCGTGAGAATCTCTTGGCACGCAACACCCGAATGGGATCTGCTGTCATAGCAATAAATTTATGCGTGGGCGGTACATGGATACTAGCCTAATTTGACAAAACCAGGGGAGAGTCGCACTTTCCCGACATCTGAAATTACATTCTACCCCCATCACTGAAAACCCATTATTCTGATAAGGTCCCCGCATCGTTGGGTAGCGACTTTTGAGAATGAGATTGCAGAATGTGATACACTTTAAAATGAGTGTCCTGTCATATTATTTTGTCACTAAAGTTGCTTAATCTATTTATCCTCGGTGACTTAATGAGCATGCCGAGTGCTTCCAGTTGTCACTGGTTGTCCGTAGGCAGCGGACAGCATACAACGAAACTCACAGACTACTCGTTATTCTCTGTTATCCACTCACCTTTCTAAGTGGTTTGCGTGAGCTTCCACAGGACACTTGAATGCCCTACACTGGTCGCACAAGCACCCCACAATGCACCAGTCGAAAGCTGCCTCAACGGGAGCTACTGTAATACGTGACTAAGTGCTACTTCCTTTCAGTGTTTTGTTTAGCAGAAAAGATGGTGTCTGCTCTAGAAGATGAGTGGAGTATAGGTTGAAAATATGGGTACGGATGAGAGCAGATTGTCTTTTAGATAGAAATAAGATCTAAGTGTTTGAACACTGTAATAGTCCGTCGATATCTGAGCAGATTTGGGCATTCTGCATTCTCACTATGGAATTGTGTACTCTCATCAACTTCGTTTATGAACGATAGGAGTGAAAGAACACTGATTTTCTTAGCGTTGGATGGCCATTTGAAATTGGGAGAATGGATGTATTTTCTGCTTTGCAAGTTGAATTCCAATATATTATTTCCCTCTTCGCATTTCCCACAATTCGTTTAGTGAAAGACATTGAAATAATGAGTAAGCTACCATTGATATAAAGTGAGAGCAATGCACAGTTTCATTCAAAGTCACATGAGAATTTTGGAATGTTTGTCACAAAGCAATGAAATTGGGAACAATAACAGTTCCCGGGTTAAGTGTTGCAGGTTCTCTTTTCTGACCTCATGATCCATGCACAATCCTCGTTACGTCAATTCAACCATACACTCGGAAGCACCAAACTCGTTTTACGCTCGTATTAGAGCTCATCAGTAGTGCATATCTACCATCCCGTCCAGAATATTAATTCAGGACCCATCACATGTTATATTTTTACAATAAACAAGAGTTTTTCACCGCCAGAAGGAGATTTGTTTTTTATTTCATCACGAAAAAACAAAAGGCTTTTGTGTAAGACGAATTAGTTTTGGTTTTCCTGTATCACTTTTATCAGGAAAAACAATTTGATTTTTTATTACTGATTGAATACCTCCTTAAAGCAACTGATTACCGGATCTATGAGGTTATTGTTTGATTGCGTTGATAGCCACTGTTCTCGTGTGACATCATTTGTCTGTGGAGACCTGTTATTTAGTAAGAACGTTCAAATTTTGTTGCACCTAGTCAATCTGAACGGTATCCTCAACACATGACGTCACAATGTGTTGCCACCTATCTCACTTAGAAATAACTGATGAACTCATTGAACTACCTGATAACCATCTCTCTAACGCAGTGATGAATTGGGTAGATCGATGTGAGTTCATTGCAAATATGATAAGTGTTTCCTAATTCTATGTGCAAATATCTTTCATTTGGAGCAACTCCTACATCAAATTTACAAATAAATCTAGAAACCCTTTGTCCTCTCTTCCAAATAGCTTCTCGTGCGTGGTAACCCCTCTTTGATTCAACCAAACCTCACAACATGTTTATCGAGAGTTAATATAATCGATTTTTGTAATCCGACCATTTCTGTACCATGAATACGTACACCTAACTAAATATCTCGACCGAACTCTGCTTCACCTTTTACCCTAAAGATAACATATCGAAGTTAAGATATTTTTGGGCCATTACAGACGTTCCGGTTAGCGTACTTTTTTACTTCTCAGTGATTCTAAAACTAGCTATGACATTTTCCCCGAGTTTTGAACATAATATGCGTGACAGATAACTCATGTACAAGGCAGAGGAAGCAGTGATAAACCATGTCAAGGTTGCATCATTAGCAGCCCCGGACTGGTGTCAGTTATGTGCGTTCATCACAAGATTTATCCAATTGCTGAATAGCTTCGTGTGCCTTACAATAGATGAGACAACAGGTGAGACGGCTTTGGCTGAATGCAACGTGGTAAGCTGGTCGGTCCATGATCGGCCCGTATATCGGTCAGAAACCAATTAGTGTGAAATACTGATGAGGGACGGCTGCTACTTCGCAAAATCAGAACGTACATTTTTACGTATTTATTTGATCTGGATTTACTGAGAAATAAAAATAATCTGATGATTCATTGATGCAGCATAACTGAAGATTGATTGGAAAAGGCAAACGAGGCATGATCTGAAAAGGTAGCGAGCAACGCTATCTGCTTCAGACTGATAGAGTTCTCTCGACAGAACGCAAACATCGACGCATCTGAAGAATGAACCTAGAACCTGACAAAAAACACTGCCTACTGGACCATCAAGCAGTTGATCAGACTGGTTTTCATTTTGGCTACACGTGATAAAGCAGAACGTAAACAAACCGTTAACTGGAAAACTATTCATTTTTCTCCGGAAGAAATAGTTTAGTTGACTCATTTCAGCAGCGTACCGTAAACTTCCTATGTGACTTACCACCTATCAGAGCGTACGGTTTTTGCCAAACTCCAAATGAATTTGGCAAAAAGAGAGTTCCTAGTTTGATTACGGTATATTCTACGCACTAGTAGCGTCAACGTTTGGAAGATATCTGGGACCACCGTAGTCAGCATGGCAACGTCTGAGATCCTTTCAAGGAATAAAACCTGTAATCGTATTTCAATTATGTCGTGTACAGAAATCAGTAATCCATTGTCACAAATTCACTCCACATTGCTGATAGCAAATACACAAACACTGACAAGTAAGTTATTTCCTTATGTCAGCAATATACAGCTTCACCTATTTCAAATTGTCATCATTTCGCTCCGATTGAAAGATGGCATTACCCAAGATGGTGCTTGTAATCAATCTCCGACGTGTTTTGTAGGATTCACAGATTTTCTTAACTGTTCGAAAAAACTTCCTTGTTGTTTGCCCCAAATCACTAGCGTTTTCCTGATTCGATAAATTCAAATTTGTTTTCTGACGTCTTATATGGCTCTTCCCTGTCACCTTATCCTGCTGCGACTAGTGCAGCAATAGTGTTACAAACACTGCAACCATTGATAGGAAGCTTTGGCGTCGGTTACGTGATGGAAAGAGTCTTCCTGAAGGGTTTCCTCTCGGATAACCTCGTTTTACTGTTCCTCCAGGATGAAGTATCCGGAAAACGGAAACAGACCAAATCAATGAATGAATCGGCTTACAATCAAAGCTCTCCTCGCTCCTTGAGCTCCGTGAACAACAACCAGCGCAGTTCACTCCGTTTTTGCCAAGTACCATTCATTTGAATTTCGTTTTTTGCCCCGGTGGAACGTGTGACAAAATGGTAGATCAGAAAGGTTGTCTCCAACGAATATTTTGATGTAGCGCGCGATGCATTGTTAGCGTCCAAATGGCGAAACATAGTGAGATTTCGTGCACATAGTGGAGTTTTGGAAATCGCTCTCTGTTCAATCGGAATGGCCAATTCCCTGAAAGTATCAGTTTGTTAAGTACGGCGTTTGAGATGATTGACTGTACGCAGCACCTCGTAAAGAAGCTACAGGACACGGATTGATTTGGAATTTGATACCATTCATAAAACGTTCGCGGAACACGAGTCAAACAACGTTTACACCGATTTAGCGAGTGAAAAGCGTTCGAATCCAATATGTGTTAATCACCATTCTCAGCATTCAAGTAACTCTTCATTTGCACACTGAGTATGCAGCACAAGGTGTGTAGCGAAATCAAACCTTTGTCAGTTATGATCCTGTTAAATGTATTCATCGCTAGAAAATGGCTCTCACTGCTGAGGTATGCGAAATGCTGTACATAACTCGATAGGAAAATGGCTGACTGAAATACCGCGCGTAAAATCGTTCAGGCTGTTTGTGCACCGTGGCCACATTGCTATCACGCAGGTTATATCACTAGTCTTGAGTCTATTCACAGTCAGATGTTTTGTACGCTAATTCAGTGATGGATTGTACGTAGGAGCTATCGGGAATCCATCGAATATCATTCGTCGTACTGTGCGTTTGGTCCTCCAATTTGGTATAATCGCGTCTGCCAAAAGGTGACAAATAGTTCGTTATGATTGTTGAGTATTTTCAGAAATACAGTGATTACTTCTTAGTACCTAGAGCTCTGTAGAAGGGTATGTCTTACGTTTATATTTTCAAATCGGAAAAAGAGCTTCAGATCAGCTGAGGGAACCCGTTAGATCTGGAAGAGTACTGTTTGATATAAAAAAAATTTGTCAATCATGACTGTTTGAAGAACAAAAGCATGCTGCCACTGTAATGCGATTGAATACAATAAATCACTGAGCACGAAATAACACAGAACAGGTAATCTTCTGCAAGCGTAAAGTAATTTGTCGGTTAATCACTTTTGTGTCACTCTTCTATTCAATGTAGGTTACAGTAAGTTTTATTATCCTTTATCCGTGCCGTTGAGTTAATATCATTGAGTTAGAAGACGCTTAGTGAAATGTATGCGGTTTCTATTAAACCAATTGTCAATTGTCACTTGCGCATGTTTTTTATTCGGGTATGTTGGGAAATCGAATTGAATTGGCTATCAGAAATTGAACTAATACCTGACATACATTCACATTCGTATCATGTTCGGTGTTATAGAATTGAAGGATTTGTGTCATAGATCAGCTGAATCTTTGTATAATCTTATAAACAAAATTTGGTTATGGATTCAATCAATCCATCGCTTTTTATAATCGGAAACTCATTTGCCGGCATATGTGCTTCAATAAACTGTGGTGAATGCCACCCACGAACATGTTGGACAGGTTGGATAGTCGCTCCATTTACTCCGTTAAGAGAATGTTTGATCGACACAGGCCCACGGTAAATCAGGTACCGGTAACTAAGTACACACTAAGTACTGGAAAGTTTGTTCCGAAAAAAAACAGAAAATCAACACTAGGGGCGCAGAACGAGAAAGTGCTCAGATCAGATAAAACAATTTCGCCGACTACGTGATGTGCGTATAGGGGTAAACGGAAGATAGTAAAGGGGGACTACGGCTAACATGCAGAAGATGAAACCAGTCAGAAACAATTTTAGGAGAAATGGCGTTTGAAAATCTTTTAATACATTCTTCAAGGTGTTCACCACATATGCGGGCTCGAAACCGTGCCCAAGTTACCGGGATTTGATGATAGGCAGCTTGTTATCGTCCGATTCAATACGCCTGCCCGACTGAGATGAAACACGTCTGTGAGGTGATCAGACCAGATGAAATAATGATGTCAAAATCATGGTTATCAGCTTATATAATGAGAAAGATAAGGGGATACGGCACTTATTGAATTCCGTTTAAAACATTTTTCAAACAAAAAAAAAGCTATCAAACATTGCTTAAATTTGGTTATCAGATCATTGTGTAACCGTCAATTTACAGTACCCTTACCAGCCCAGAAAACAGGTCAACCTAAGGAACTGAACAGGCTTAGCCATAGCATCGTCTAATTCGCGTATGCTTTATCGATCTATAACCGTGGTGCATTGGATTTTAATCGTGCAACAGGGCACAAATCTCCAGTGTTACATGGGTTGTCGGTCAACAAATGGACCCCTGTATCTGTAAAGTTGTATGGAGTAAGCCAAAGGCAAATAACACATTGTATCTTAAACGAAAACTATCAAATGGAATAAGCAGAGTAGAAAAGTAGAAGAATGAGGTAAATGCGAGGAATCTCCTTTATTCTAAATCAACGTGAGTCCATTATATATTTGCTTTATAAGTTCCATCTTTAACTGCAATTGTTCTAATTTTCTGAATATAGAATTGAAAATAAAACAGTTGATTGGTGAGTTAGGAGAACACGTTTTTACATCCTAAGGTTCGCGTGCTAGTGTGTGGAATTTCGTGAATCTCTCTGTACATACGATTTCGGAAACGAAAATTCATTCCATGAATGTCCTCGATGGATCATTAAAACACCATGATATCTTCTTTTTGAAACTTTCTCTTAGCATCAAAATACAGAAAATTGATAACAACCACAAGGAACTCATTTCCAGCCGCAGTTAAAATGCATGCGCAATGTCACTCCAATCCAGTGTCATTTCATTGTACAGTGAAATGCAGTGAAGTACGTTTCATTGATCGTTACGAAACGCATTTTTTGGACGGTTATTATGAGTGCCCGGAGAAGATCTCCGATGAATGAGTTTTATGGGAGGCCAAAGAGTTGTGATCGACACAACAGTAAATGGTCTAAGTGCTACTTTTAGCACAATTGGCTTAAGAACGCGAAAGAGGAGGTGGGTTAAGAGGGTGAGGGTGGGTTGAAGGAGGGCTGGCGGACATGGGTGTATGCACGGTGGAGGGTGTTCAGCGCTGGGAGCACAAAGTGTACACTGACGATATATAAGAATCAAAAAGTCCATCACTGTTGGTGTTGTGGGATGTTGTGCCGTTCGATCGCCCGGTCTAGAAAGGGCCTTGTTCGAGGGTACACACCAGCCTTTAAGTAACGAAGCGCGGGCTGCAAGGCGTCTGCGGTGTGCCAGATGAGCCGGTGGCCAGTATTTGGGTCATTCTCATCTTCTGGAAAGCTTTGCCGAATTATTTATTTCGACAAGGAGAGTGACGGGCCTCACTGGCCAACTCACAGAGCTCTCCACATATATGCGTGGTGTCTTGTGCGGAGTACTCTTGCGAAAGCCAGCACAGCTTTGATCGAACTGTGACACCTTCGGCGCCGCCATGACATCGGACTGTCCCCTAAGCGAAAGGTGTAGACCGCCACAGTTTGTAGCGTTCTGCTTTACATTTGCGAGACCCAGAATCGCCGCTTTTTGGACGCTCATCGACTTTCTGTATTCGAACATCGATGTTACTGAAGCATTGCTCGTGTCCGATGGGAACAACGGATGAGCAATGACGAGGTCCGTTGTCGTGCGTTGGGTGTGGATGGTTGGTTTCTAACAGAAGTAATCTCTCTACAACGTCTCTGTTGACCTGGTAACGTACTGCGTATGCCTGCCCATCGGGTAAATTTCTGTGCTCTCTTTGAACGTGCCGATCAAGGCTGGAAGAAGTGCCGTGGACGTCAGTACATGACATGACACAGAGGTTTGAGGAAGCTGGCATCAGATTTGGTTCCAGTTGGTGCAGCCCGCTTTCAGGGTTGGGACCCAAGAGATGCCGGTTATCGTTGATCAGAGAGGCTGAGAGGTATGACCCAGAATAGAAATTGGTAGATCGAATGATGTACGGTCTGCCAAATGAAGTCCCATGTTCCATAAAATACGAATACAACTAAGACACACAAAATTTCAGAAAAACTACAATGAAACACAAAAAATTGTTACACCATTTATTTGCAATTTTCCATTTTAACAGTTTTGTCATCTCGTTATTGTTATTGTTATCATTGTTGTTGCGTTGGTACGATGCTTGTTCGCAAGCCGTTTTTAAATATATATATATGTATATATATATATATGTATATATATATGCATATATATACATATATATATATGTGTATATATATGTAAACATATACATGTTGGTCAAACTCGTGCAACAACACTCCTTTTAAAAATGCGTTATTATCTCCCACTTCTATCACCGATTGAATTAGCGTGATCTTGAGTGTTGCGATAAAACTTATAGTAGTTCAAAATTTACAGCTCAGATTTGGAAAGAATTTTAGAAGAAGCAGCATCGGAATTCATTATGTTTGATGAATGTTTCATGTTCCATTACAATGTTTATTAAGTTGAGCCCATGTATTCTAAATTGCTTGTGGCAATTCATTCAGTGCCCAGTAGATAAGCAAATTATTGGAAATATTTTAGCTTAAATAAGTTGATAAAATGTTTGGCTACAAACTACCTACAAATTATGTACAATACTGAAAGAACCGAAAACATAGTCCAATAAACACATGAGTTGAACTTCGAAAGTGGACCTTGAGGTATGCGGCTCGTGGAATAAGCGTTTTGTTATGTCACCATACCCATGTCGGATAAATTTTTGAACGTTTTTGGCATATAATTCAAGCCTAGAGAAAACGTGATCGAGCGACACATAAATTCGATGATTCAGTTGATGTCTTGTGGTACTGCTTTGATGTGAACATAAGTCCAATTTATAATATATTTAGCGAAATTTCCTCATCAAAATAAAAGCGGAGTGAGAGAAAACTGATCGTGTAAAAACAAGACGATGGTTGTATTTGACCGCGGCAGAGAAGAGTTGCACAAACCCAATCGGGAGGATAGTCCGAGCAAATTAACCGTTTTTCATCACACATTCGTGTTGAAAATGATGGCTTTATTTAGTGTGCAGCTGAAGCCACGCGATTTGAAGCCGCTATGGGATGCCCAACAAAGCAGAGCACGTATTGCTTTTACCAACAAATTCAATTTGCGTTGCCCGTTTATTTGGCATTGGGTTGCTCTCACTGGTGGATAACGAGTAATTCAGCTTGTGGTGAAAGCTGATCTACTGGGCCTTTTTCTATTGAATTTCCTTTTACCTGTCAAACGAAGTAAATATTCATCCCGCCTGACGAGTTTGAACGAAAGTAAATACAGAGTGCTATGTTATTGGTCTCCTGCACACACCTCTCTGGATATCGCAAAATGTTTTGCATTAATAAAGGAGGTTTCCAAAAATTGCTGCACTTTGAACGGATTCCTGGAAATCATATTTTTTGCACATGAAGGTTCATTTCTCTTCTCGTTTGGGGTTGGAAGAACAAACGCTTGGACCCGATTAACTGTTATTTTTCTACATTTACGTATTCTCTGGAGAGATCAAGTTCATTGTCAAATTCATTCAAACACCGCACACCAGCTGGGGATTTCAGTTCGATCAAAACATTCTACTGTGTCAGAAACAGGGATAAGTTAGTTTCCTCACCATTGGTCGTCAATGGTTGGGGTGCAGGGTATATTATAGGAATCTGGCAAACTATGTTTGACGATCATCTTGGTGAACTCCATGCTAAAGCAACTGCCTCCAGTGCTCAAAAATGAAGTAGGGCAAATGGAGCAGGGTCTTGATGAAAGTACAATAACTGTACGTATTCTATGAGTCACTTTATTAAATAAATTCTAGTTACGTTTTCTACGGTGCCTTTGTTATTTTACACCTGATGCACCAGCGACCAACGTCAACATCGCAAAATCGTACATTTTAATTGCATGTGGCTAATAGAGGCAAATACACAGGTGGTTATTATATCAGATATTTTGCGTCTGATATGAGGCAATATCATATTCAATCCGATGAATGAGCCCGGAAAAACAAAGCATTGTGATGAAAATTAGGATGCTGCACGAGTTTGGTCGATACCTGTTTATATGTATATTTATTCTCGGTCTGCATTCACATCCCTTCAATCATTCAGACATCATAAAGTACATCAACGAGATAGACACTGACATGTTCCAAATCGTCTCCAGTCTCAATCAATGTAATCGAGTATTTTGAAACCTCCACTCTGGAGCAGGGCAATATCTACACTTTTCTTACCTACTCGTGTCTTGTTTCCATGAGCAAGTCACAAGTCGACGGAAGACTACATTTCTGGTACTAACTAGTTGTCCTAAGATATCCCGGTGATAGTAAAATAGTTTAATTTAGTGTTGCCAACCCATTAGCTTGAGTAAACCATTGTCAATCTCAGCAAACCAAGACCTCAACTAAGATCGTCTAGTTATAAATCGGAAGTGAAAACACAGTTCGCGCATGATACCGCAATTTGAGGAAAACTTCACTTTGATGGCTGATATTGTTTGTATCGAACATGCCCTGCTGGATCTCATACGAATGGGTCAATGGGAGTTTCTCACCAACCCTTGAAAATATTCATTGTATCCATCATCAGAAAGTCATTCTATGAAAACTCCCTTTTTACTTCTAATCACCATTCAGTTACTGCGTGTAAGTTTGAAATGTCGCAAGCAGACCCAAATGGCAAATCGTTATCGTATCAAATGTTGCTCGCTTAATATTTCCTAGAAAATAAAAGAATCACCTGGTGCCACCAAAAAATTCGTTGCGTGTAGATTTTTTAACTGTTTTAGCAAACATTTCATCTCACAAGAGATAACAGTTACTACAAATCTATATAGTTTCCCTCGATCTCAACGCCCGGTGGCGATACACTCTGAAATGTGCCACACTGTAGTCGGTTTAGAACGGAAAAGTCAGCATCAAACATGTGCCACTCAATGTTTGACTAGCCCGCTTATAAACCGAGCCAGAAATCTTTCCTTGTGGTCCCTACTCTCATTTTGTCGATCACTATCACTATCGGCCAATAAGAACTCATCCGTTGAGTGTTTACAGAAGGCCCAACAACCAGCGAGCAAATCAATAAATTTGGATGGAGCCTTAGCTCAGGTACATTATCCAAAATCTCTCCATATGCCGGTATTGTGTTTGTTTAACCTGTCCAGCATCTCGAGAATGGTTTTGACGAATTCCGCGTAGAGAGAATGTGAAATATTCCAAGAAGCTACACAGTGTTCAAACGCTATACTAAGATCTTGTCATTCGATTACCTAAGGGATGAGGCACTGTGCAATAGGTTTTCAGTTTGACCGTCACATAATGTTAGTCACTTAGGAGTCGAAAAGATGCAGAAGTGAAACAAACGAACTGCAGACGTGTTTCTCGCAATATGAATGAAGGGCGATCCTAATCTGCATTGGTCTCACCACTGACCGCAGTGCTGATATAGGTTAAAAACTGCCCCGGGGTGATCACATGATATTTGTTGACCTGGTGAATAGCTCAATGACCGTTGAGAAATCAGTGAGATTTTATACTGTGATAGCGTGAAAGACAAGTGACTGTTAACTAGGAAAATAAACCGCGATGGAAATTCAAGTTGTTTTTTTTAAATTCTCTTATGAGCGTATTTTACCATTTTATCTATGTTTGTTGCATTCATATTAACGTTGGTTCTTTTTTCGCGAGCATTATCCGAAATGGGAATAGCAAACTGACTTAAAGAAACACGAACCCAGTGCTATGGTCAACACAAAAATACAAAATAATCACCATAAGACGTTTAACCTCAATTCGTGTGTCACATTCATGACTTCGGGTTGAGATCAAACGGGACAACGACCAGATATATTGGCACAATAATTCCTTTGGAAATAGCATTACAGTTGTCTAACAATGCTTGCGTCGACTTGTCTGACGTATTACTACATCTAAAAATGTGCTTCAATTGGACTCCCGCTCTTCAGGAATGTAATGGTTACATCGACATGAGCTCTAATTTTCTACAGTAATATCTAATATCATTTATACGAATCGATTAGTATGATACATTTTTCTTTCATTTGAAGCCAATCAACTGAAGGAACAACGTAGGTTCCCGCGGCAATTTACTTTGTTTTACTAATGTCACGTAACCATACGATTGTTTATTTGTTGAGGACATACATAGGTCATTGACACCCCAATACGAAGCTTCACCAAATCACTCGTCTAGCGAACCGAAAAACAGAACATCATCTGGGTTCCATCATGTAGTCATGCGTTGTTTGCCTGCTTGTGTGTGCGAACTCTCTCTGGATGTGGCTTTCGGGGCAAGGCACACAAGCAAACGTGGATGACAACTTTACGATCAGACCGAATCTCAAATGACACAACGAATGGTATTTAGCCAAAATTGATTCAGACACGCCACACTCCAAGAAAGAACATGAGGATCGAACAATGGCACCCAGAACTTGAACGAAAAAACGTGGTGAATTCGTTCAATTTTGCCGGACTAATAAAGCGTTCATGATTACTTGGGATGTAGCTATGCAACTTCTGTTTGAAAGCAACCCCGGTAGAACTCTCCAGTCGAAAATATCACGGAGCGAGATAAGCCTCGTCGGTTAGTGTGTGGCTGTGTGTGCGCGCATGCCAGAGAAAACAGGGATTACTTGATGGAGATAGTTGTCGATCAACACGATCCCTTTTCCACAACCCGTTGAATGGGATACAAATAATAAAATAAAATGTCTTTTTTATTCCTTTCTTATCTATTGAATATACATCTGTACAGTAAACTTTCAGGAAGGAGGCTGCGGCCATACAAAGGCTGCCTGCTAATGAAAATCCAATGTTTCACAACAGAGGTCTCTAGTTCCAATAATTTTCTTTCATTCCTGATAATGGAACCTCGGTTTTTCTTTGGTAAAACCCGCAAGATTTGAGTGTAATAAAAATGGCCTCATCATTCATGAATCCCAAATATTGCTGTTTGAAGATCTGATCGGCTCCCTGTACAGTGCGTTTATAGCGATCAAACGTGGACGGTATAGCATCCAGCGCAATAGTTCGCCTTAGGGAAGAACATTTTTCAAATACCACAAACCAAACTTTCACACGCGAAGGGAACATACTCGTCTGTGACAAGTAGCAAGAAACAATTGGGTAGTGTCTGGTGAAAAAGTCCTTTATCACGAAGATGTGGACTATCAAATGCAGTTAAAAGCCTCTTCATCTGTTCTTTGTTGGTTTACTCTTTCTGTTCATGTTGTAGAAAGACAATTGAAAATGATATAAAGACATTTTAATTTGAGAATGCCAGGCAACTACGTTTTCACGCCCTGAATTGAACAGAGGATGCAGATCAAGAATCGAAGTGATTCAATCACCAATTTCGATCAACGATATATTTGATGTTACACGATCGTGTGATATGTGTAGACTGCATAAAGTCCACTTTTTGAATCATCTGCCTCGATAAAGTAGGCGATGTGTGACATGCGCAAATCCAAGCGGTTTACAAGAATCTGCACGCAATTATTTCCACTTTGAGGATAAAAGTGGTCGGAATGACTCTATGATTTCGTATGTGATCGTATTCCATAAATTGCATATCCATCTGGCTGCAACGCAATTCACTTTGGAAGATGCTCTCCAGTTTTGCTCGTAGCTCGCGTGAAATGAACTCATTTCCGTCAGTTCGGGGAAACAAAGCAATTCAAGTGAAATCGCTTATTTACTAGCCTAGATGTCACATCTCCAGTGATTGTGATATTGCAGTGTTGTGCCTGTTCTGTTAGCTTATATTTGTGTTTTTCTCCACCGACTATTTCTGTTCCTTGTTCTCACCTGTTTCTACCTGGTTCGCTTCTGAACTGATGCCTGGGCGGTGTGGATGGCAGAGGGAGTTATTCTTCCCTCTGCATTGCGATTTTTAGTTCGTTCTCCGGTCCCAAATTAACTTCTTACTATATTATTTGATTCTTGAATTCCGTTGACTTGTACACATGGTCCATGTCGACATGCCTGTTTGTTGGTTTGATTAAAGAGTGTCAAAGGTGGAAAAAACGATGAAACGTGTGCAAACGAGTTACCAAACTCGGCGAACCGACAAAATTGAATATTCTAGATTTTAGGCGGACTATACGAGTACAAAGAAATGTGAGCAGTATCGAAGGCGTAAACAAAAGCATGGTTACTCTGATATCCACAGAGATGAATAAACGAGCAAGTGAAATTTCTGCCACCTCAAACAGTTTTGCTATTGAAATTCACCGTGCGTGCGCCGCCAACGGTCTCACCGGGAACTCGTCAAGGCCTTGCAATCACTGATTTCAATCGAAGCAGTGATGCACCTTTTCTCGTCACAGGATATCAAGAAACAACCTGATTTGTGATGTAGCACGTAGCTATCATCCCATAATCAGGATATTCCTTGCGCACATACTGTATGTAGTTTAATCAAGGTAACATTGGATCATTAGAAAAACCGAAAAGCTGGCACTGTTGGACTCATGATCTCTGCGTTTCGGAACAAGGGGAACTTGAATAATCTGGTTTTACAATTAGCTCCACATTCACGGACCCTTTCTTGTTCCTAAAGATTTCCCTGAACAAGAAGTTGATTGCAGTCATAAATTCCCGTTTTCTTGCCGGGGATCTCCCACAGCATATGCAGCCAGTACATTAGATTCTCGAAAAGGTTCTTTATTTGGTTTCATTCATTTTCTCCAGTAAATGATGTCTTTTCAGTTCCAGTTACAATCTGGCTCCCTTCACACATCTCTGGCTCCGCGTTATCTACAATGTGCTCTATTTCGGCAACCATTTTGAACCTCCTAAAAGACTTCAGTTTTGACAACCAGCTCCACTTGATTAGTTGTATCCACCAATGCTATTTTACGGATTGGATCCAATCAGTGGACAATTTATTTCTTTTTCTTCCACTCAGTCGATCAGTTGAAGACGCAAAGTAAGTTCGTACAATAATCTGAATATGTGAAGGTTTTGTGGTGTTGGTGATAGAAATGTGTTCTGGGACGCATGTTTTGGTGACACAGTGTTTGATCCTGTGTTGTAACAAACCAAATGACAGAGAAGAAAATAAATGAGAAAGGTTCAACCAGAACAGCACACGCAGACAGAACCTGAAGTGTTGATACGTAATCCAGATTCACAATATGTTTATTTGGTTATTGCACGGATTCGCATGCCTTCCCTGAACGGGATGAATCCCATGTCTGAGTGACCTGGTGCACGATAAAGGGAAATGGTTGGAAACAGTCGTTTTGACGCCAACTGCCTTATTGTCAGGGCAGAATAGGGTAAGGATTTACAGGGGGAATTATGGACAAACAAGATGAACGTTCTTCAGTTTAGCAGTTCAGCCGGTGGTCAGCAATATCGGAGACGGAACCAGCCACTTGGTAGGGACCGCTTGCCACCCGTGAACAAGTTGGAGGTGCATCCAGGGGAAGTCGGTCGAGTTCAAATAGTGAATATCATAAAGGTAACTTGCAATGATATCTGAAAGTACAAATCCATTCTAAACAACAACTAGGGTCGGAAAGATATATAGGCAGCAAATGTATTAGACGTATGCTTATATATATATACATATAAATATATATATATGCACAGTAAATAAGCAAATTAATGAAAATATTTTAACTAAAATGAGTTGATAAATTATTTGGACACAAACTACTCACACATTATCTACAACACTGAAAGAACTAAAACCATAGTCCGAAAAACATACAAGTTGATCTTCAAAGTGAACCATGAATTGTAGGGCTCGTGGAATAAGCGTTTTGTTATGTCACCATACCCAAGCCGGATAAAATATTTGAACGGTTTTGGAATAAAATTCAAGCCTAGAGGAAACTTAATCGAGCGGCACACAAATTCGATGATTCAGCTGATGTCTTGTGGTACTGCTTTGGTGTGAACATAAGTCCAATTTATAATATATTCAACGAAATTTCCTCATCAAAACATAAACGGAGAGGAATAAAGCTGATCATATAACAACAAGATGATGGTTGTATTTGACCGCGGCAGAGAAGAGTTGCACAAACCCAATCGGGAGGATAGTCCGAGCAAATTAAGGGTTTTTCATCACACTTTCGTGTTGAAAATGATGGCTTTATTTAGCGTGCAGCTGAAGCCACGCGATATGAGGCCGTTACGGGATGCCCAACAAAGCAGAGCACGTATTGCTTTTACCAACAAATTCAATTTGCGTTGCCCGTTTATTTGGCATTGGGTTTATCTCACTGGTGGATAACGAGTAATTCAGCTTGTGGTGAGAGCTGATCTACTGGGCTTTTTTCTATTGAATTTCCTTTTACCTGTCAAACGAAGTAAATATTCATCCCAATGCAAGAAGCAGTCGTCAATTGTTCAAGGCATGCAGAGATCCTTTCCGCCGGGGAGA
>UZAN01039686.1:12236-25877 GCA_900618425.1 Echinostoma caproni
AATACATGCCTGCGTGATAACTAAACAACACAAGCAAGCAAATGCAGTGGCGAAGTGAAAGCGTATTACACGTGTTGCGTGGGTTGGAGCAAAACCCAATTTACTTATACGCCTGAGCTTAAGACCTTGATGAGTAAAACACAGGGGAGCGAAGTAAAAAGAAAGTAATGTCACATTAAGAGTCAAATTTTGTAGTGACGAAAACAAGAACAGAATGGGAAATGTCGTCGTGAATTGCTTCTTTTCTTCATACAATCAGGACCATTAGAAGAGTAATCTGTACCGAGGATTTCAATTCAAACTAGAACGCAATGAAGAGGATATTGTTGATTTAAACAAATACTTCGACGGTACCAAGTTCACGATCATTTCGGATTATGAGTCACAATCTAAGTTCACAATCTAAACCGATCATGTAACTATCCGAATCAATAACGAGAAATGCGCAGTTACAAGTGTTTGAATGGTTATCAGTGATAAACAGTTCGTATGGGTCCGGTGATGCAGTACGATGATGAGGATGGCGCACATTCCTGGTTGCAACAGTGATCACCGGATGGACTGGATATTGAGGTGTGTTGGTCAGTGAGGACGGCTGATATCATGTGAAGGGCGCAGGATCTAATAAAATGGATACCAGCGTCAAATGAACTGCGGATTGAGAGCTCCGTTCTGCTTTCTTGAATCTAAATTTTTCTAGTCAAAAGCTTCGGGTGAGGACGCCGAACTCATCCCCCTTCTTTGGCGAGTTCAACCGGAAAGTAATATGCCGTCACAACCTACGAGTGTAAATTCTTCAGAAAACCGGACACAGAAACTACGTGCCCTTTGATCGAGGTGTTAGCGGTTGGCCACAAGGATTTTCACTTTACCACACCAACAAATTACGTTCTTTCCGTTGAAAATCGTTCAGTTTTTCACTTATGGGTTCACCACTCACAACTTCGAGTCTCCCTTACTGTGTAACCCAAAAACGACGGAAGAAGCCACAACCTCGAACGTACACAAAAAATATGAACCCATCCGTGTCGTTCAGAAAACATTGCTCGTGAACGGTCGCAGCAGACTCAACTACCTTCAACGTTCGAAAGTTATACAAGTTGGAGTCCGAGCAACACACGCTCACATATTGAAAACGCTCGATATGAACGTTTGTTGTCCAACTGAGACACACCTACAATATTCGTGCGCCGTACTGAACCTTCTTTCTCTGCCTTCTGATTCAATAAGATCGTTCTCCTCCACCTCTGCGGGTATCTGATTGTGGAGCCTGCTGTTTAGGTTGGACAGAGACTAGCACTGAATACACGTGCAGAAGCTGCATTATGTGACTGGATTCCAATCATTAGTCTAATCTGTACCATTGGCCGAGAGGGTTCGGTAACAGTAGTTTGTTAAGGCACCGAGAAACATTGTCTGTTCATCGTCGCGGCTTAGGCGCCCACCGATGCCCACCTGATGCTAAAAAGACCACTTCTACCATCAGCTCAAAATTGTCCACCGCAGTAGAAAATGACAAGGGTATACGGCCCGGAGAATTAAATGCGCAATTAGGTAGACTACAAGCCAATGAAATTTCGCCTTGGGTTTAGCAAATCATCGGAGTTAAGAGAACGAAAAACGGCGATCCTCTATTAAAACTCTACGCTACTCATAATCTTTTCCCTTTGAGAAGCAATCTTCAACAATCATGAGACCAATGTGCCATCGTCTGTCCAGCTTTGGACTCAAATGGACGATATTTTCATGAGCTATAGATGAAGGAACTGCATAACGAAGTTTGAACATATTTAGACCACCTGCAATAGCTCTAATCATGCACTTGTGTGCGCGAACCCCTTCCTGCGGTTTGATAGAACACAGCGATATCGTTCGAGAACACTCGACCTGATGAAACTGTCCCGCTCAAACATAGTTATCACCAACAAAAACACATTAGCTGCTGTTCCAGACAATTCGCCATTCCCAGCGTTAAGAATCATTGGGATGACATCCGGAGCATCATGCATAAGTCTCCAAACACACCAGATAGCCTCACCAAGCTCACCGACAATCGCTAGGTACTTGCACGCTCTATCGAACTGCCTGACATCTGCCGAAGTATCCCCCCGAGGTAATGAATGTAACCTAGTTCGTGAGGCACAGTGCTATACTGAAATGGTTCATAGAAGACGACCGAGAGATCTGGTGGACACAACACGCTTTCGTGGTGAAATCAGCCATTGATTACGGTATTGCTCACAAACTTTTCTCAACAACCAGTGCCAGCAGTGGCAAAATATCATGCGTGAGTGAAACTATATACGAAATGACTAGTCACCCTTCCACAATCCACGAGATTGGAGTGGGAACTAGGCGAAGCACTTCCATCAGCAATTCACTTGATCATCGACATCACTACCTCCATCCCATGACATAAGCAGTGCTTCATGGCCTATAAACATTTCACCGCCTACCGAGAAAGAAGTCCCCAATAAGTTTAGACTTCTAAAATGCCATACCTGGTCTAGCCCGGATGAGCACCCTTTAATAAGTTTTCGAAGACGTTTTCGGTAACCAAGTTTCTCATTCCAAACTATTTGGAATGCCGAATCCAATCTATCCGACGAGAGTTTGGCGGTCCTCGTACCAGTGTTTGAAAACCCAACGCGCCATGATTGCTCCAATCACCGATGGATTAATCTCATTTCCATTACACCTAAGTTTATCACCACGGCATATCGGTAAAGAACAGATTGAATTCTACCCTAAAAGGGGGTGCGATGACTAATTATTAACTCGATATCAGATCCTCGAGCAAAGCCAAGCGTACGCCAATTATTTTGCTCGTTTTGGACATACTTAGTGTGTTTGACTCAGACGGAAGAGCTGCGCTCTGGACTTATCTGTTGGGAAGCGGTACGTCTGAGAAGTACATAATGCTTTTCAAAGCGGTCTACTAAAATTACCAGGCCAAGTCTAGGTTTACGACCGAATTTCACCTCCATTCCAAGCGAAGTTGAACGAAGTTGCCAGGTTTCATCCTTCCTGTTGAATTTCCTAATGAGCACAATACATAGCAGCACTCAGGAAAACTGCGGGCTTTTGGTGTGGAGCTTTCCCTAAGTGATTGATTTCATGATTCGGAATAAGCCAGTGGCGAATCCTTTCAAGACGCCCAAAACATACTGTGCAAGTTAGCGTTGTTCTTCATAGATCGGAATGAACTTCGCTCCATGGAAATATAAGTTCTTAATTTAATACTCTTCGCAAGCTACAACAATATTTACACTATTGAGCAGCCAGTTGGAAATTTTCAGTTACCTAGCTTATTTTGTGGATTAACTCAGCTCAAGAGGACTGATAGAGAAAATATCAACGTGCATTCGCACTGTCCGGATGAATTTTGCTGACTCACGTAACTTGTGGTGCGGACGCGATCAATCTCAATCTTCCTTCCTTGAAAGGTCGAGTCTTGAATAATACGATATGTGCATCCTTCTTTTGTGAATGCCAGAGTTGAACTGTTTACGCAGAATGCGAACGGAAACTAAGTGTCCTTGATCAGTGTTGCCAGTGAGAATAAGTTGGCAATAGCAAATCACCAACTACGAATTTGGTCGCTTGCATCACAATCACTCTCCAACTAACTCAATGGCTGGGATAGGTGCTACGAATGCTGGTTATAGGACTGCTAAATCGTGTTATGTTTGTTCAAGCCAGTGTTTAAACGCCTCTGTCCACGCAGCGTTGTACAAATCGGGTGGAGCAACCGGAGAAGCAATGCTGAAGCATATCAATTTAAGTAACCACAGGCGCAAACTGGGACAACTGGTTGACCATCATAGATTACGTTGTTTGGGGCATCCGTTACGCATGGCATCAAATAGGTTGCCTCTGCGCGCGATGTTTGCAGAAGCAGGTAATTGGCGGGGGAGGGGGAGAAAGCCAGAGTATGCAAACGCTGACCAGGAGACTGGGTCACATAGGCCCCGTTAGGCTCCCTGGCTGGGAACCTTGGGATCGTGGTAACCGGTGGTTGGAGACGATGATTGATACGACTGGGTGTCGTAAACAGTGGGGTTCATGCATCTTCTCAATTTATTTGCAAACTTAGTCCACTGAGATTCTCCATTTTTTCTTCGACTCTACTTTCACCTTTTCTATCTTTCTCCTACTGTTTATCCAAATGAGCAACCAAAAGACAGCAACCAAAACCGGCGCACGAAAGTGCATGGTTTATGGTTCTACAGAATAGATTGAAATCATATATATGTGCACATTACAATAAGTAGTATATGAATGGCTCGACCAAATGTCCCTGAAATCACTCGACTGGTTTTGTGGTTCTAGCCGCTCTTCAGACATGCGTATCCGGTAGTCTTTTGTCTTTGTATTCATATACTTGTTCTCAGGAAGTGTATTTTTGTCACAATAATCATATTTGCAACACCGAGTAAATGTGCTTAGATAGCTGTTTCAGAAACAGTTCATTGATGAATCAATACTAACCGTCGATGTTTTGTAGGTGGTTTAAATGCAATTCACCGGAACAAATGTTACTTTATAGAATAATTTACAAATTTATCTGGTATTGCAACTGAGGTTATCGTGAGGAATATAAATGTATATATCGTGTGTGTGAGTGCGCGCGCAACTCACCAGAATGGCTGTTCTTTGATGATTCGGAGACAAATGAGGTCTGCAGGCTGGCAACCAAACATAAATCATTTGTTGCAATCATTTGATGAAGATCTGAGCAACAACTGAAGAACGTGAATAAAGGAGAGGACGAGTTATTACATCAAAAACCAGTTGCTGATAATTTCAAAACCAATTTTATATCCTTGTTGATTTGACTTATTTCTCGTTCCCCTCGATCACCAATCACAACAGATTCCGGTGGATTTTGAGATTGAAAAATGTGACAGTGTCTAAAATCAGCTGTCCTCATGCGGTAAAAGTATGGCATTCCTCTACATTTTCGAATGAACTCTGCACCTATACATATATCATAATCATCGGTTTTGAAGATTCAAATGGCAAGCAAACAAACAAGCTGAAATGAGAAATTTTATCCTATCATATTTATGCCAGAGAAAGTGCATAAAACTATTTGCCCCGCCACTGAGATTTTGCCCTATTGAAGTCTGTTCAATACCCAACGTGGTAGCTTGTCAAACTCCGTACACATTCTCAGCGTAATCTGTGAGAGACTTCGAGCAACCTCATTGTCAGTTTCAGTTTGAACAACCATTAATCATGCACTTTCCTACCCCGGTTTCGGTTTCTGTCTCTTGGCTGTCCATTTGGATGAATAATAGGAGAAGACAGGAAAGTTGATGGTAGAGTCAAACATAAAATGGCAACCTATCTGGTGACATGCGTAACATATGCCCCAACTAACGTAATTGATGGAGATCGACCACTTGCTCCAGTGGGCGACGGCGGATACCCAAAACTCTGCTCCTAACCTCAGTATTATTCGTCCGGTGCTCCAGTGGGTGACCGTATTTACCCAAAACTCTGCCCATAACCTCAGCATTGCTCATCCGGCTATCCCACCAGATTCGTGCAATGCTGCGTAGACAGCGGTGTTCAAACACCGACAGTCTATCTTCGTTCTGTTTTCTTAATGGCCAAGTTTCAGTGCATTATAGCAGAACTGGCCGAACTGCAGCGGCATACACTCAACCCTTCACAGACAACCAGAAAACGCGACGAGGCCACAAATATCTCATTGTCAGTTTTATTCATCTTACTAACCGAGGACGTCTCTAATACTTGTCTTGCATCTTGATACAACTTTCGGATATGATTAGCATAAACGTTCTATCATAGTGTTGATTCATCAATGGAATGGTCCTGAAAGAGCTGTCCATACAAATTTACTCGTTGTTTCAAATGAGATTATTTTGACGAATAAATATATATTTCACACGTGTGTTCAATTTCCAGCTGCATAGGTTCTAATTATTTAGTCAACTGAATAAAATAAGTTTTGTTTCGTCGAACTCTATATTTGTGGCCTAATTTTTTTGTTGCGGTCAAACTTGACACCATTAGTGATCATTCAAGGGTAGCAATTTTAACGGTTGTATGGAGTTGACGAGTACTTGCAAGTGATCATTTTCCAGTGTCAATCAATGGGTGATGTGAAATGAACGGAATTGCTATCACTGTGTTTTTGATCAGCGAAACAGGCCAATATACGGTGCGAACCAGCAAGGAGAAGTGTCAGTGTTTTACTCTTCCTATGGTATACTGGTCCCCTTTGCGTTACGCAAACGGACTGTAATCCGCGCATATTGCTTGTCGTTTCCTGTTTGCTTATTTCTCCAAAAGAAAACTTGACTATGGAAACACTATTATTTATATTTCACATACATCTGAGAACAGACTGCGTGCCAAACAAAATATAGTACAATAAAAAAGAGAAGCGTTCCCGGATTTTCATGTGGGTTGAGTACTGCCAGGTTGCCTAGGCCAAAACAGGTTGCGTATTTTGAAGAATCCACAACAAGAGCCTTCGATAAGCGAAAGCCTAACCCGTAAGGCACATATGTGAAAACTGCAGTCCATTGGAAGCCGATATCCAGTTCCTCGTATCATACGCCCTTAGGACGGAGTCAAACGTCCAAGGTGCCCAATACACCTCGATGCCCGAATCGAGCCGGTGACCATTGCCACAAACGGGGAGGTGTTTGGTTCGTACGCTTCCTCTTGGTTGGTTTGAAATCAGGGTCTTGGGCCAACTCTCCTAGGTGAACTACCAGTGGTCCACCAAACCGGTTAAAGATACTGATATCGGCTTTTCATCCTCTCCTTTTGGTGGTAAAACACGGCCGCCACGAGAAGGCTGTGAGTAGGACTTCATCAGCAGAGGCTGTTTGAGACTCTTGGTCGTACGGTAACAATTTGCCAGTGTCGTAATACGAAACAATCACGCGATCTAGATAAATTTATATTGCAAAAACCATTATATTTATCATATGAAAATTTGAATCAAATAGGCGCGGTTATGGTGGTTATATCGCAGTTTGTTTATTAGAACTCCACACCATCTGCCAGCGTTCGACAAGCTGTAACCCTTCCTTAAAGTATTTATCATGGTATATATATACTACTTATTATTTATATTTTTTATTATACAGCTAATAGACAGCAAGTAAAGTGAAACGGAACGATTCGTCTATATACTCTCTATGCTTCCTACTTCTTATAGGGGGACGTAATCAACGGATGGCTTCATGGAAAAGGAAAATTCACCTGGGCTGAGACCGGTATTTGTTACACCGGTGATTTTCTGCACAATGAGCCCACAGGTCAAGGACGTATTGACTGGCCAGATGGGAGTTATTATGAAGGAGACGTTGTCCGAGGAATTCGTCATGGCACTGGGAGTTATACACATCTGTCTGGTTTGACTTATACAGGGGAGTGGAAAAATGGGAAGATGCATGGAAAAGTAAGTCGATTCGATTTCTGCTTGCTTCCAGCACAATTAGACTTGCAATCATTCACTTGTAGTACTGTTTGTTTCCCATTTAGTCCCACGAGTCGCAAGCTTAAAGCGTTCACCAAAATGAATTGATGTGTGATATGCTCATAGGAGAAAAGCATTGCAAACTTTATCGTACTCCAGTTTTGATACATTGTAGTCGTAATCGTTGAAGCGCATGCAGCAAGACCTTTGTCACAGCTATCTTTCCTTGAAAATGATCCATAACTATGTTATATGATATTCAATGTTTAAAAGACTTTGTAACGTGCACTTCTGTTGAGTTGTGGGAGTTTAATCCATCTACGAGAACTAAGTCAAGGGTTTCCAGATACGCAGGTGTAGATGATCGGGCAAGGAAAACATCAACTGTAACCTATTGTGAATATCGTACAGCGATTGCAATTCAAAGAACCGAATATCAACAGCGAAGGGTAACGCAAAATTCATATGGATGATTGTACTCAGAATGTAAGGAAGAAACCCAGTCGATGTCACTGAACGGCGACGATTTTCTACCACTACAAATGTGATTTAAAGCCGCAGCAGCAGCAGCAGCCGAGTGTTGATCATTTGCTAGCTGCCTTTGTTGATGATACGCCTTCATGAAGCAATGTGTTTGTCTGCTTTGAGGAATTCAAGCGTGGTAGGCGGTTCCTGGATGATGAGACATGATGTGGCCGACTGTGTAGGTCGCCATAGATTACACAATTGTTGCTGTGCAAGCAATGTTGGTGGAGGATGCACGGGTGACAATGGCGCAGCTGGTGAAAACGATCGGGATCTCACCGAGATCAATCCGCGCTATCCTACATGAGAAGCTCGGTCTTAGAAAGGTTTGCGCATGCCAGGTACCCCATAAAATCAGTGAGGATTGGAAAGTAATGCGGTTGAATTGGTGGACGTTCAAATGCAGTTTGGGAGAACATCAGTGGTGACGAAACCTGGGTGTACAGTTTGGACACAGAGACCAAGCAACAATTGGCTCAATGGACGCCTCAGAAATTCCGACGCGAGTGCAGTGTGGCAAAGTAGATAGTTAGCGTGTTTATGGCTAGAACCGGTCATTTGCCTCCTGTACCGCTCGTAAAGGAGAGCACTGTCCCTGGAGCCTGGTAAGCTACCCAATGTCCACCGAAAATTTTGGAAGCTGTTGCCAGGCGTTGTCCAAGGACTTGAGCACGAAGGATCTTGCTGTACTATGACAACGTATTTACATACCAGTCCCATGCCATTGGCGAGTTTCTGGCTAGAGAACAGACCCAGGATGATGCTTACTCAACCTACAGTCCAGAACTGACTGTGTGTAACATTTTTGCGTTCCCACATTTATGACGCATGATGCGTTGAATCCGATATGAGTCACCGACACCTGCAGCGAAGGCCTTCATTGAACTGGTAGAAGGGTTATCCGCCTGGGCATGGTCGAGCTGGTTCATCAAGTTGTTTGAGCGCATGGAACTGTGCATGAACGCTGATACAGATTGCTTCGAGAAAATGTGATGCTTATATTTGTGTGGCGAATAAATCGTCAAATGCATCCGGAAACCTTTTGCTCAGCCCTCGTAGGAAGACAAGAGAACATCTCTGCAGTGTGCGCAAGAGCTTAATTTGATCCGTTTCCGGATCGCATTAACATTCCACACATTATCACGCCGGTCAACTTGTACAAAACACTTCTTTAAAACAGGAAGAAGGTTTAAACGAACAACAGAAGAATACTGGATTTACGTTGGACCGTATTACGCAATCGGAATACAAATTCAACAGACTGGTAAGGCCAATTTTCACGCAGTGAGAATCATTCATTCACCTTTCAGAAATGCCCATCTTGTGTGTGGAGGATTATAGTCACAAAGTACCAGTGAGAGGATTGAAACTTGTACTTGGTTCAGAATACCGGTGTTGTCAGGTGTATTAGCGTCATTACTAGGCGTGTCCGAGCAGCCAACGTCCAAATGTACTTAATCTCGATTTCTGAAACTTGCTCTGTTCTGTTTTGTTCTTACAAGCAAAAGCCATGCACTTTCGTGCACCGGCTTTGGTTGCTACTTTTTGGTTGCCCATTTGGATAAAACAGCAGAGTGATGATTAGAATGTTGAGAGCAGATTCAAGCGGAAGGTAGCGCATTTACATAGACGTTACAAGAATAATGAGTTGATGCGAGAGCGCTACGGTTTGCGAAACCTAGCCATATCGCTCAGTGTTTCTAACCATCGGTGACTATGATTTCGGAGTCCCCATCCAGGGAGCCTAACGGAACCTATGTGAGCCAGTCGCCTAGTCAGGGTTTTCATACCTTCATTCCAGGTCTTAGTTTGACCACTCTTGACATTTTTCCACTCACTACCTACCTCGGTAAACATCGCTCACCGTGGTAAACTATCTGGTGACATGCGTAGCACATGTCCCAACCAGCGTAATCTATGATGGTCCACTACTTGCTCCGGTGGACGACCGCGATTACCTAAAATTCTACGCCTAACCTCAACATTGCTCGTCCGGTTACCCCCCCCCCCCAGACTCGTGCGATGCGTCGTATACAGAGGTGTTCGAACATCGACAATCTATTTTTATGCTTTTTCATTAATGGTCAAGTATTTTCACCGTAAAGTAGAACTGGTCGAACTGCTTCAACATATACTCGACCCTTCACAGACAGCCGGATGTTGCAACGGCACCACAAATTTCTCAAGTTGGTAAATGCCAATCCAGCCTTTTGTATGTGTGCCGACATTTCGTCTGCGATGCGTCCGCCACGTGAGATATAGCTGCCCAGATAGCAAAATTTGTCTGCTTCCTCTACTACTGCTCCGGTTAGGGCGAGGTTGGTGAACGGGTCAGCTCAATCTTGGAGCAGCATTTTACATTTTGAAGGTGCAAAACGCATACCGAACGTGCCTGCACTAGCACTCAAACCACACTGATATGGATAGGATTGTGCATGAAACGTGCTTCGATTGCGTAGCAAGTTTGGACAATCAGTGCCACATGAAAGGAAGACCAAGAGGCTTAACTTTATTTTTGGGATATTTATTAATCACCTGAAAATCAGAGGGATACACAAATATCAGCAGCAGCTGGTGCTTGTGCCGTGGAATAATTGATGCATCCGCGTGCTGTACGGCCCACTTGGCTTTCCAAGCATTTCATTTTTCCGGTTTGATAGATTGCACAGGATAGAAACTCCGAAGAAAGCTACAAGGCGCACACTAACCGCTGCTCATCACCAGTGGCTCACAAAACAACAGAACAAAGAGAAAAAGGGTCGCAGGAAATAATTCACCGCATGACAGCAATGTTTTACAATCGTGTTGTGTCTCTCCAAAGGTGTCACCGAACCTGGTCCCACGAAGCGCATCCTAGCGATCCCGGCAATGAAGATTGTTACGAACGATGCAAGTCTTTAGCGGTAGTTCCAGGCAAACGTGGACTGAAAACGGGAGAAATATGCGGTATGGATGGAAATTATCATAGTCTAGTCATTTATCTGAATTCGAGGTTAAGAGGGAGCCAATGGAGAGATTGCACTGATAACTAAGTATCCAGGACCAACGAGAAAACGCTGACACGCTCTCCTGATGACGGCTGACCTCAATCCATTCCAAATGTACACTGTATGAGTTTTCAGGTCCAATCGTCACCTTTTTTGTTTTCTTACGCTCTAACACTGTTTAAGGTTTTTAAAAATTTGAACAATATTCAATGGGAAATTTTTATTAAAACGGTTTCAGTGAATTTTTTTATTGAAGCGAAAAGTTATCGACCAATCCCAATTTTTAGTAAAATAAAAATTTTACAATCTCTAGGAATCTCGTTCTTTTATACCACTTTATTTAACATCAGTTTTATGCAATCTTCGTTCACTGAAATTCTCCCTTTTTCTCTTCGACTCAACTTTCAACTTTCCTGTCTTTCTCTTCCTGTTCATCCAAATGTGTACCCAAAGGCAGTAACCAAAACCAGCGCATGAAAGTGTATGGTTAATGGTTGTTGAAACTGAACTGAGCTGTATGCAAGTCGAAACATCGTTTTAATGCTATTAAATAATGACCCCATATGAATTGCGATATTATCATACATAATAATGGGTTCCGTATGATCAGTTTATGTCTGCCAGTAAATGTTGTTGCTCCAAAGTTTGAACATGCGCATCCGAGTCTTGCGCTTCAAGCTGATTGAACAATCCGATCAATGCGTTAATAAATAACACACATGGTAACATTGTTATCGCTTATGTATGTTGATCGGGTTTCTGCCTAAAATAAATGGAAGTTCTGTGTTTGTGTGTGTGTGTGTGTGTGTGTGTGAGGTTGCTACAACTACGCGCATTCTGTTTCTTTTCCTTGGTAATGTTGGGGGTGTTCGATGCATTGTTTCACCTGAAACGGTTACCTCATACCCAGTAATAATTAACCACGTGTTTTGTCAACCTATGTGGACGTCTCTGCTCCAACTTCAAGATCGCTTGCTGTCTGTACGGTGTCACGTGCGCGAGTCTATCGAATGCTAACCATCAACATTGGGACTTGCTATACTAAACTGAAGGTACAAGACTACCAGCACACAAGTTTTACGCTTGACTTCGAGGAATCCAATTTAGAGTGTACCATGAGATTTTGTCGAACGGATATTTACGAGGTTTCGGTCTACTTTCTTACAAAACGGATAATTTGTCGGAATTCCATTCGTTTGCTGTCCACATTTTCCAAGAGAGCATTGTTATGCCGTACAGTTCTGTGTATATAACTTGAAAAATACTCGAGGGAGGGAGAGAATGAATCGGATAACCTCATTGAAAATCCACGATGTAGTGTGTGGACGCGAACTCCAATTAGAGAACATCATCAACAGAGAATTTCTCAAGGTTGAGCATTATTGAAACAACCTGTTGAACGGACACATCGAAGAGGATTTCGTGTGCTTGTTGATCCGATCAAAAGATTCGATGAGAAAAATCACACCGTCACCCGGCAATAGGTCGAAGGTTCGTCCAGAACGAGAAGAACAACCCCTACCCTGAACTGAGATGAAAAGTGGTTCTGTTGAACCGCATGGCTAATGAAGTTCAACGAAACCCTCTAAAAGGTGAATAATGCCAAACTTTCTCAAATTGACCCGGCCATAGTCTCTCGAACATATATCAGTTTCATTTCGAGCAAACGCCAAACATGCATCTCAGTGCTTCACTTTTGGTTGCGTTCCTTTGGCTATCCACCTGGTCAGCTATTGAGAAAAGAACAGGCGAATGAAATGAGAGTTGAGAATGATACTAAGGATATAGATTGTGAATCAAGTAGATGTCTGGAGGCAGTGAATTCGAATACGAAAAGTGTTCATTGTCTGAACAGATGTCTACGGATACTTCCACACTGCATAAACACCATTCTTCTCTTCACTCCATCACCCAAAGGCATAGTCATGACGGCACACGGAAGTGAGTAAATAATGGTTGTAGAAACTCAGACAAATTAAATTTCATAAATAATCCACTTGGTACGCACTCCTTCTCCGAATTTACTATGCCGCGCTTGGGAATCCCTCTCTCTCTCTCTCCAATGTTAGGGTCGAATGAACTATCGATCGGATGGGACGTGCTTTTACGATGGCCAGTGGTGTAATGGATTACGTCACGGATTCGGGACCTATCAGTATGCGGAAGGTGCGATTTACGAGGGACAATGGAAAGATGGCAAACGTTCCGGTGAAGGCACATTGCATTGNNNTTGGCTTGACGGTAAACAGGTCGGTGCATCCGATATTACTTCCGGTTATTGAGCAGCTGGCTGTATTGTATTGCGGTTTTCATTTTCAGGCCTCTATGTCTGTATTTTAGCCGACAAATGTTCAATGCTACCCGGGAAGGGATGGAAATTCAAAATGAATATTATGAATCAATCAGGATGATGTCTCCCTCACATGTGGATTTACAAGACATTGGTGGAAAATCGTTTTATTATCATTCAGGAGGTATAGAAAATTTTATTTGCAAGTAAAGAAAGCTACTCAGTATTGTCTCGAATCTAATTGTGAAATTGGAGCGGCAGCTCGACAAATCAGATTATATGGGAAGATGGAATATTAGATTTGATTAGATGTTGAATTTGTCTTGTAAATGTGGTGTGAGCTGAAAAGCTGGGAAGCAGTGGACAGCGGTTTC
>UZAN01039686.1:28622-40511 GCA_900618425.1 Echinostoma caproni
ACCGTTACCTTCTTCGGCAAACATTATTCATCGTGGCTATCTATCTGAAGACATGCGTGACACATACTCCAACTGGCGTAATCTATGGAGGTCGACTACGTGCTCCAGTGGACGACCGCGTTTATTTACCTACGCTGTACATTAGTATCGCCTGTCCGGTTACCCCACCAGACTCGTGCAATGCGACGTAGACAGCGGTGTTCGAACACTGACAGTCTATTTTAATCCAGTTCTTTTAGTAACCAAGTCTCTGCACCGTGCAGTAGCTTTGGGCAATGCACTGATATATAACGTTTTCTATAAGCATACCCCAAGGAACAACAGATAGCTCACGTTCAGCGAGCGTGCCATTTAGTCAAGTGCTTTGTAGACTATGCTGTACCATGTCCACGTGGGTGTGTCGCTTATCATCCTATGGATACACCTGTTTCTTACGAAGTATGGATCTCATTTCAACTGGTCCATATCATCATATAAAACTTGCATCTTTCAATACAGCACGGTCTTGGATGTCATGCTTGGCATATACTACGTGTACGCACCTCTCAATACTCGCTACCAAATGTATACGATGGACAGTGGGAGAATGGGATGCGAAACGGTTTGGGAACGTTTCACTATCCAAATGGATCAAAATATGTCGGGTATTGGAAAAACAATTTGAAGCATGGACAAGTGAGTACGAGACAAATAGGTCATCTGATTAATTGACATATAGCAAATCAGCCAAGCGCATGATACCTTCAATGTTACACGTTCTGAACACACACACACCCCTCCAAAGACCAAGTCAGTGATCTGGAATGTACATTTTAAGCAGTTTTGCTTGTCGTAGATGACAACCTTTTGTTATGCTCCCGTTTGTTTACACGCAACGTGGGGATCTGTAGTCTCAAGAGGGAAACACGGGGAGGGGAACAAAGCTAGAGTGCAATAATTGAATAGGTTATTTTCACACAAAAAAGCAAATATATATAAGAACGTAATGTAGTCGAACATATGTTTTCGGTGAATTCCTTTTCAAGCCTTTACAATCATCAAGAGTGTCTGGTACCTCTGAATAATCGAATGGGCTAATCCAAGCTTGATACCCTTTACAGTCACATTTATATGAAACAATTTCAATACGGTTAAATAAAAGAGTGAACGAGTCATGTGTTTGGCAACGAGCCCGAAAGACCTCAAAATTTTCGTGCACAGTTTGGATCACATAACCAAAATCATTACGTCATGGTGTTACGTCATGGTCGTGTGAACAAGCGATTTTCTCTTCCCCTGGTCAAGGGATTTCGAGAGATTGAATCAATTTGGGTTGTGCACAGAGCTCAGACTTCATGAGTCTGATGCTAATCACCTCTGTGATTGCTAACGTCCGAAACCGTATTACTCTCAAGGGGTGTGGTGAGACTCGATAAATGATTATAAATACCGAGCCCATGTCAACCAAGTGTCCAGATGAGCCAAGATCGAGCTTGACACAGCTCCACTCCCACCCTATGTGAGCCAGCGTGGATTTTGTTCTTTGATCCGTTGAGATAACTGCCTTGTTATTCGGCCCACATAAGTCGCACCACAGGTGCACTTGAATTGGTAGACACTCAGAGATGAGGTCACCATAGGCAGTTTACCTTTGTTGTAGCATTGGATGTTTGGTGACGTAGAGAACACACATCTTATCTGAGCGGCATTGAATGTAGATTTCAGTGTTAAGGATAAAACTCTACTGACCCTCTCACTGGCGACACTGTCTTTGAATGGAAGTTTTAAGAAAAGCATTTTATTCTCCGCTTTTGGTAATTTAGTTGGCTTATTCTGTTGGGTCCAATTACGGTCGACGAACTTCTTCGGATAGCCATTTTCCCATAAGGTTCTGCTCACTAGTTCAAGTTCGTCCTTCAAAGTATCTTCTAAACAAATGCGTCTTGCTCTGTAGGACACGGCGTATGAGGTTACGTTCTTTTATAGAGTGGGACGAAGCTATGGAAATTTGTGTACTTTCCACCACATGTTGGTTTGAGATATATCTTTCTTTGGATAGAGCCATCGGAGTGTCTGGTCAGATGAACATCCAAAAACGGAAGGAAATCATTCGCCTCTGGTTTATTTGTGAACTTGATTGACGAATGTGCAGCGTTGAATTCTGACTCGACTTGGGCAAGATTAGTGTTCTTGTTAACCACACAAAATATATCGTCTACATTGACATTGCTCAAAAAAAGAACTAATAACCGTAGATAAGGAAGTTATCTCTGACTTGGCCATGAAGATGTCGATGAGAACAGGTTCAAGGGGTAAACTCATAGCAACATCATCGACTTGGCGATAGACAGTGTTATTAAACAAAAATTGTACATTTCGCGTGCATTGAAGTATGAGTTCTTTGGGAGTTGTGACAAGAATACCCACGGATATTGTTTCTATGTTGATAAGCTGACAAATGAAATCAACCGTTTCTAACAGGAGGACACTTATAAAGAGAGAAACAAAGAGAATATCAGTCGGTTGTTATTATTCGCATTTCTGGTTATTTCAACAAACTGAAAAGCATCTCTGAATGTATGCTGGGCGACACGTTGACCTACGGATTCCAAAAGTCTAGCTAACCAATGGACAGTTGCATGCTGAAGTGAATTTGTCATGTAGATAATGGGACGCACTGGTATACCTGGTTTGTGTATTTTGAGTAGCGCAAATAGGCGGGGCACGTTAGAGCCAACGGGTTTGAGGTCTTCAGACAAACAGGATGATATATAACCTTGATCGCTGAGCCGTTTTAATATGTCGGTAATTTGCGTTTTGGCTTTCCCCGTTTGATAATTAGAAAATTACATCGCAAGAAAACTTTGTTTGATCGGACAGAAGTTGGAGCATTTTGGATAAGTGATCGGCATGATACATAACCACAATGCCAGTCCCTTTGTCAGGTTTGCTTAAGAGGATTTCAGGATTACATTGTAGGTCTTTTAGAGCGTGTTTTGCGTCAGAGGTCCCTTGTTACGGATTCGGTAACGTCGGTATTGATAGCAAGTTGTAACCAGTGACGATTTAAAACGTGCTAGATCTTCCGAAGAAATTGGTATGAGATCAATTGTTTGCCTGACTAAGTTTTCATATGTACTTCTAAATCAACCTGACGTTCCTTAGGACGAAAACAACAAAATTTGGACCCAAGTGATTGTGCCTCGAACAGAACACGGTTCAACTGAGTACTGGAAAAATTATATACGTACCGTTCAGGATGGCTTGGGAAACGTCCTTGTGGTGTGAGAGGGCTCAGTGTACGATTCAGTGACAACATTTTCTCTTCGGATTATGCGATGAACAATCATTTTCACGTATTCCAGAAATAAATTCCTGTGATTTTCACTCAATAAGTGAACCGACAGTTGGTATTGTGACACACTTCTTTTGAGCATAGTGGCTGAGGGTTTAGTAGAATCCAACTGAGTAAGAGCATGATGCCTGAGCGTCTTGCTGTTAGGAGAGATCCGATATCGTCTGTGGTGGGATACTGGTTAGCAGAAATACATTCATCGATGAATTTTACACAACAGTTAGCCTCACAGAGTCTGGTGGAAAACTCGAGAAACTGATTCGGCCCTCTTACCACCTCGGGCGGATAGGTAGTTTTTGAAACACGGAATATGCCCATTGATTAATAACACAGTGTAGTCAAACATATGTTTTCACCTTTAGAACTACTCAAACTAAGTTGACAGAATCAGAAAGTACCTTAAAAGCTTGAACTGCTTTGCCGCGTTGTTGAAGAAATTCTTTTGTCCCACCCAGTACAGATCCCCGAATTCCATATTTGTGTTGCTCCTCAGTATTGCATTCGGCAGAATGATTAGGACTAATCGAGGCACACTACGTTTGCTGCATCACCGCGATCAATGGCTCTCTCTACTCCCCTTGTATCAGGAGCAGATTACTGGTACACGGTAGCCTGCGACGAAACCCATGTTGAAACAACTTTTGAGCATTTCGTTTGTTCTGTGTGCCACATATTTTATTTTGTAATTAGATTAAGCGGCTTGCCATTGGATTCAAATTAGTATGTATATTCTTTGTGACATTTTATTGACAACCTTCACGAATGAAGTATATATTGCTGAGTGATTGATACTATGTTGAAGGAGTAAATTGTATTATTGCTTAAACTGTTCTTAAATAAATCTGTTCTCCTTTCAGGGCACTCTGATACTAAAAGATGGTCGCATTTTTGAGCGTATGTTTCTCGAAGATCGTTTGTGTTTCGGCCCGGGCCTGGAAAGTGCAACTTGTGAGACCACTTCAGCTCTACTGGAGCGCTTGAATACCCGACTACCGATTATAAAAGGTGAGTGATAAGCAATAAATACGTAAAAATGAAACAGGAAACAACAGAACGTGATAAATTTTGTAGCGGAGAAATCTAGTGGCCAAATCTCATCGGAAGTTTATTGCAAAAACTCAACTTTCTGTTCCTTTGAAAGCCAAACGAATGGATGATAAAATCTTCACACACATGCAAGCACATAGCATCCTGAATAACAGATTCGATCAAAAAAAATTGGCTTCGATTATAACTACAAAGAAAACACGAAACTGATAAATAGGATGATAGAACACTAAAGAACTGTATCACTCTTTCTCTTTGAAAAAAGTGGTTTGAAACAACCTTGATTCAAACAACTGAACCATTTGAATATGCATGTCACACTCGCGAGAGAAAGATTTGGCTGTATAGTCATGATTCCAGTTAGGAAACAAATGTCACAGCTGTTTCCAAGTGATAAATTCAGGTATATCAATCTTACAAATATGATTATTTATTCACACTAACGTTCGTTCTCCCTTACACGTTCGTTCTACACATCTCTTCTTACCCCCACGCACTACAGGCAGTTCGAACGGTGATGGTGATGCATCTAGCGCGCAACTCAGTGACACATCAGATAGCAATCTGCTACCACACTATCTTCGACCTCATATCCCGATGGAGTATTTTCAAGAGGCGGAACTTCGAGCCGTACGTCTTAATCTGACTGTCCGAAACACCAACATCCCTAGAGATTTAATAAATCTAACGGTTAATGGTAATATTATGCTGTGATATTTATTGCGTACTGTGTATCGTTCATCATCATCATACTATTCAAGGTTGACCGTAGTCAAGTTCACACACACAAGCTGAGTAGAGACTGCTGAATACAGTCAGAGCGATCTTATTGAAAAACGTCATTAGAATTCTTATCTTTGTGCATTCAGATACTCGGTGTCCAAATATTTACTAGATGAGTAAACATATAAGGTCAGTGATGAACTTCTTTGAGAGCGAAATTTCAATTTGACGCTTATTGAATTAATGATCTGATGACCATGGATAAAATAAACTTTGCAATCTGATCAGTTCAAATTGACTACAATATTTATTCTATTAGAAACAGGTAAATGGAATATATATATATATATTGCAAGAAAACACAGAGTAGCGAACAAGCTCGTTTGTAGTGACAAACAATATTTGTGGTGGTTATATTGATGCACACTTGAAGGTTGCTGATAAAATTCTATCTTAAAGCAATCATCATTTACACATGGGCTCATCTCACCTCGAATATTTGCCCACAGAAACTCGTCTCGGTAACTGACTGACAAAGGAGTGTCCCGTCTGAACTTTCTGATGTATTTCTTAGTTAATTCACATTCTTGCAGTCTGGATGTCCCCTATTTTTGTTTGTTTTTTGACGGTGGTTCTTTTGTTGTTGAAAGCTTTCATGTAATTTGCTAACGCTTGAATACAAATGCGGAAGTCTAATCCCCAACTGAAAATTTACTTGTGGACCAAAATCAATCCTTTTGGTATACTTCACATAAAACCTGTGATTCACCCACTCATAAATCATGGATTGGTTGAATTCTTGTTCAGCAGGCAGGCCCAAATTATTCTCAGTTGGATTTCATATGTAGGTTGTATGCCGGTCATTGCATGATCGTCATCCTACGGAACAACAGGTAACTTGTAGCAATATTTGAGCAGTGGATAGCAGCATTATTATGCCAAAGTATGGTATCAGTTTGTATTCCGCTTTTTACTTGAAACAGTATGCCGTATTGTGCCTTGTATTGAGTTGTTCTGACGAGATTTGATTTGAATGGAGAATGCAGACGCTAGGATATGTGGGAAATAAATTAAATCATGTTAGTGTGTCGCGCATTACATAAATATATATATCACAAGAATTACAGATTGGTGCAAAATCTCAGTCCAGCCCCTGATGAATACTCCAAATGGTTCTGTTAACCATTCACAGATGATCAATGGTGGTGGACATTAACTATTTCCGAATATTTTAAAATACTGTATATTTTGGGCGTGGATATTATGCACTGAGAAGAAGCTTGGATCCGAGTGAGTGACGACAAATCAAGACATCAACGTTTGTAACATAGAGTCTAACTGTATTGCATGTGTTTTTGCTTTCAAAAATCCGAAATACAGATGCAAAATTTGATCACGGAAAATCTGGCTGCCTTGCGATGTATTTATCAATTTTACGGACGTTTAGGCATTGAACATTTGCCGGATAACACGATCATCATGCGTCACATGCAATTCTGTCAACTGATCAAAGATTGCCGTTTGCACTCGCTAATCAGTCTGGCCGAGATTGATCGCCTGATTGGTAAGTCAGGCCAAATGCACCACTCGGTCATATAATGCAACAGGGGAACTGCAAAGTGACCATTTCAAGCACAGAATAATAATAATAATAATAATCTACTGATTTCGATCATATGATTTGCCTTGGACTGTGGTCAAAATCTCATACCAGCGATGCCTGCACGAGCGAAATAAATACCTGTGAATAGATTCCAAATAGATAGATTCCACATTACTCAAGGTTAACGGACTGATCATTGAACCTCCGTGAACAAGAGGAAAATCAGTGCCAGTCTCACTAAATGTTGGTCTCTTAGCTGTGTGTTGTCGATGCATGTCACCCAGGGACTCATTGTTGTTTGGTAAAAATGTAATGTTTCAAGATTTTAATACTCGTTTGGACGCTGAGACATAGGTTGTTTATCAATCCCCGGCTAATGCTCATCATTTGAACGTATCATTTTGCAGGGTGTCTTCATTTCTGATATTTTTGGTAGATCTGATGGATATCATTTGCCTCTGTAGGTTGTATGGGTCATTCGATTGTGAAAATAACTGTGCTCTCAGTTTGGCCTTGTACATGAGCTTGCGTGGGTTTGAATCCCACCGAGGTTATTGAACTGTTCACAATGGGAACATAAGACTTAAATCTGCGAAAGAACGAATTGAAAATTTTTTGGTGCCGTTTAGTCAAACTAGTCCTCATTGTGTTCCGTTGGATTCGATTCATGATAGATTTTTAGAGATTACCCAGATCAAAGCCCTTTTAAATAGCGTAAACAAATTGTCCACTGAAACGCGCATCTCGTTTAAAGCATGGAGTAGTCAGTGAGTGACAATATTGCTTTGTCTTTGCTATGCAAAACAATATGTCAATAAGTGCAGTAAACGAGCACGAATGAGAGCGGGATATTTGTACAAAAGATTGGATTGGAGTCACTGCAAACGTTGCGCGAACATATTTTTTCAATAAATTTTAGTTTGCTTGGGGTGATTTGCTTAATGATCACAGCTTCGAATAACGATTACGTTAACAAGGTTCGAAAAAATGATCGACTTGCTGTGTTGCTATCATAATTTATGTGAGCAGAGATCCCGTATAGTGGTCAGGCAAACCACCGAGTGTGTTTTCCATCATAGATGTTGATAACCACTTCGGGATTAGTAGTCTTTTGTAGTTTTAACCATCGTACTCATGCGATGAACTTGATCTCGATTGTAGCATCTGACTTTTGAACCAATTTGAAATATGTTCAGCCACTCGGTTACAGAAATGTCCCTGCTAATGAGACCCACTCAGGTCGAAACAGCTGTCCAGTGCTTTATAGCTTCTTTATTTTATGTTTATTTGCTCTATACTCGAAGAATTATCTGATGCAATTGAATCAAATCCTCTAAGACTCTCATACAACAAGCCATCCTATTGTGAAAGTTTTTAACTGAGTCACAACCCTGGAGGCTATTGCTGAGATGAGCGAAGCATGGTGTTTAAGATTGTTTTCAAGTTGCAAACTGCAACATTACTAAGGTTTTTGCTGGAATAATTGATTTCATTTGATGGAACTCCCCCTGCTATCAAAAATCGGTTCTTCGGTAAATGCTCTCGATATATTTTCTCTGGTTCACTGAACACGAAGCACGTTTGGGAAGGGAATCACAGGCGTTTATATATAAACCTGGACTAATCAGATTGTTCGGTCTGCAAAATTAGATTCTTATAAGGACCAACCATAAAAACACAATTGATGCAGTAAAACAAACAATCACTTCGAACAACACATTTCAATACATCTTTCTTCTTTCGGAAGTTTTTCGTTATGATCCCGATTAGTACATTAGTCACTTTGTGTTCGGGATCGAGATTGTTCTGTCATACCCGTCGTTGGTATTTCTTGCTGCGGTTCTTGTACACAGATTTCTACATCCTCCTGAACGGTATTTGGATCTTCTGTTTCTTCGTATTCGTCATCATTCTCTTGCCCTTTCCTCAAATAAACTCTATTTCTCCGTATTATCCGTTGACCACAGCGTACTAGGTACGATTTTTTTGTTACTCGCGCTATCACTTCTCCCTTCACTCACACGTTCTCCGTTGGCTCCAGTGGTTGTATCCAAACCATGTCCCCTGATCTGAGTGAGCACAGAGGTTTACTGCCGCAGTCGTCAAACCTCTTCTGTAGCGCCATGCGTTTCCTTGGCCTTGGCTGTATGATTGTTGATGGCGTAGTCTGTGGCTGTAGTAACTGATCGCAGATGGATAGAACCGTGCATGTGCGTCTGCCAAATAAACGTTGGCTTGGGCTGGTTCCCATGTTGGCCGATGGTATGTTCCGTTACAAAAGCAGGGCCATTAGTGGGTTTCTACCATCTGCGCCGCATTTTTCGATAAGCTGCTTTACCGATTTGACTACGCTTTCTGCTTTGCTATTGGACTGACTATGATAGGGGATAGTAACGTGATGCTCAAAACGCCATTGTTCTCTGAATTTCCGGAATTCGGTACTACAAAACTGGGGGCCACTATCGGAAATCACCTGAAGTGGTAATCCGTGTCGTGCAAAATGAACGCGCAGTTTATTAATGATCGTCGATGTGCTGGATCGCAGTAAATCAACTTCGAAAAAGTCACTGTAGTAGTCAACGGTTATCAAGTAGGTGTCTTTTCCATGATGAAAAAATATCCAGCGCTACCATCTGTCATGGTCTCTCTGATATTGCACGCATATTCATCGGTGCCTTCGATTGTTACTGATCATAATTCCTGCAAATTTCACCTTTAGCAATCAACTGTTTTATCTGTTCTGACATACCTGGCCAATAATGTCTCCCTGGCGCGACTGACGCATCCGTTGATACCGGCGTGAGAGCAATGTATCAAACGCATTAAGTTTCGTTGAGTCGCTTTTGGTACAGCCAACCTTTCACCAAGAAAAATCAGTTCATCGTGCACAGTTAGTTCATCTCAGAATTTGAAGTAGGGCAGTACGTCCATCGGAAGGTCTTTTTTTGCTTTCTGGCCAACTACAAGTGATAACTCCTTTAAGTTCTTGCATGCTCGGATCGTCAATAGTTGCAGTTCGTATGTGAGATATCTTTAACTGCATCACTGCCAATACCACGTTCACGGAATCCAGCTTTTTTTCCTGTTCTGTGTCGAGCAGTGTGGCTCGTGACAACGTGTCCGCCAGAAACATGCGTTTACCTTGTTCGTAATGCAGTTCATAATTGTATTTCTGTAGACGTATTAGCATCAATTGTAACCTCCTTTGAGCTCTATGGAGTGGCTTATCCACAATCGTGATCAGTGGTTTGTGATCTGAGTCGACCAAATGTGTAATCATTGAACTTCTCCAGCGCATACACAATTGTTAGCATTTCTTTCTCAATCTGGGCCTACTTTTGTTCACAGGCCGTTGATGTCCTACTCCGGTAATCTAATGGACAGCCGTTTTGAAGGATCACGGCACCTAAGCCAAATTGACTGCTGTCACATTGTATACACAGAGGTGCATTGGGATTGAAGTAAGCCAGCACTGGGGCTTTCAGAATAAGCTGCTTGATGCGATCAAAAGCCGCCTATTGTTCTTGTGTCCAAAACCACGGTTCTCCTTTTTACGTCAAACGTCCAATCGGCTGCATCAATTCCGTTATTTCTGGGAGAAATCTACTGAGATAGTTTATCATTCCATTGAATCGTGATACGCCTTTCGCATCGGTTGGGGGAGGCATTTCTACAATTGCTTTTACCTTTTCCGGGTCCGGTCTGATCCCTTCGCTTGTAAGTGATCATAAAAGCTGATTTCCGATTGACAAAAGATTAGCTTGTCCTGTTTCAACTTAATTCCGTCTCGTATACAGCGCTGTATAAAGCTTTCAAACGGTCTGTTGTGTTCATCTGCATTTTTACCAACAATTAGAATGTCGTCCGCCAAACACAATACACCGGGTAAATAATTTACCGCTTGGAGGATTCATTTCGGAAACATTTCACTTGATACTTTCAAAACCGAACGGCAGTCTTTTTCAACGATATCACCAGAGTGGCTTGCCAATAGTGTCATTTAGCTTGATTTATCGTCCAGCTCTAGATGCCAAATACAGAGGCCAAATCCACCTTCGTGAAGTATCTTGCATTAGCTAATTCCGGTAGTATATCGTCAAAAATGGGTAGGGTGAAGTGCTCCCGTCCTAATGCCTTTTTTAATGGTTTCGGATCGACACATTCTCAATTCTCCAGACTTTTTCGTCACCACCAGAGCCTGACTCACCCAGTGCGTTGGTTCATCGACTTTCTCTAGAACGCCCTTTGTGATAAGATTATTCACTTCACGCGAAAATTCCTCTCGAGCAGCAAGTGGGATCCGCCGCGTTGGTAACACAACGGGTTTGGCTGCGTCGTTTATATGAAGTGTCACAGTTCCTGGCAACTTTCCCAGTTTTCCATCGAAAACAGAGGAGTACTTTTCAGTTAGTATTCAGTGTCTTTATAAACGTGATGAACAAATGAATCATAGTTAAACGATACCAAATCAAATCGCTCGATGGACTCGTATCCAGGGATTGGAACACAACCCGGCTCCACGACGACAAACCTCACGACAGAAGGGACTCCGTTTCTAGGATTCTTCAGTGTAATGGTGGTTTCTCCTTTCGGCTCCAGGTTTGCACCGTTCCACATAATCAACCGCGTCCGAGTAGAGTCCATTTGGTATTGAGTAAGCAATTTCTCGGTATTATGTTGATGGATGCACCAGAATCTAGTTGGAACGTTACTTCTTCTCCATTCACCAACATTTTTGCAAATGTGCCTTTCCGTTTGGCCGGTAATCGTACACCATTGACAAAATCAGCTGCTGGAACGTGAGGTTCTGAAGTTGATTCTTTCTTCACGAAACACTTTGCTGCAAAATGATTAAGCTTTTTGCAGTCATCACACATTTTTCCCCAAGCAGGGCAGTTGCTTCTTCCCATAAGATGTATGCGGCAGCAGAAACGGCAATCAGCTGTTGGATGTGTTCGATTTTCAGCGGCAATTTTGCATAATCCATAATCCTCTGTTGTAGTAAGCGTCTCCATATGTTTCTCTGCTGCCTCTTCACTCCGACATATGTCGATGCATTGTTTCAATGTCAACTTTGGAATTTTTAGGCGTTTCGCCACAGCAGAATCCCGTAGGCCAACGACAATTCGATCCCTTATTGGACTCTCTTCCAGACAGGCACAGAAATTGCACGACCGAGCAA
>UZAN01039686.1:40984-54875 GCA_900618425.1 Echinostoma caproni
TTTAGGAGGCGCTTCACCACAGCAGAGTTCCGTAGGCCAACGAAAATTCGATCACTTATTAGACTCTCTTCCAGACAGGCAGAGAAATTGCACGACCTAGCCAGTGATTTTAGGGGTAGGACGAATGGTCGAGGGAATCACTATGCTGCTGTCTCCTCTGGTTGAAAATGTATCGTTCGTAAGTCTCGTCTGGTTCGCCAAGACAGTACCGCTCCATATTCGCCACCACCACCTGCCAATCTCCACGGTCCTCATCCGGAATGTAAGTGAATCCATTTATGATACGCAGAACAGCCGGAACAATCGTGTGACGGAACAAAGCCAATTGTACGGGACTGGATTCGCGGTGCATCGCTGTCAGTGTACGCTGTACTGTGTTCACCAGTTGTCAGACAATCGCCCCGTCTCCTCCGTAGTCGGGTACGCCGGCGGTTGGACCTGCAGTCTCTCCGATATTGGGAATTTTACATCATTTTCCGCTGCCACCATTTCAAAAGTCGGTTCTTCGGGACCGCACAACACACCCTGTGTGAAAAAATCATTGTATGTTAGCTTGTCCTCATCCCGGTGACATGGATCTCCCGGTTTGTCCGTCTCCTTTGTTATAATGTTTTGTTGTTTTGTATTCTCCTCTACTCTTTGCCTTGCTTTAGCCCTATAGAATCATAATGTTGTCTGCAGTATGTAGAGGCATAGTGAGCTCATCCCGGACGTAAATTAAACACGATTGCCATATGATCTTTTCTTATGACGTAGTTTGTTTTGTAAGAAAATAAACACTGAAGGCCCTGTGAGCATCTACATTGCATTTTTGGTTGGAATCATCACTCTAGTGCATATGAATGGAGTTTTTCTGTTGTACGCGTTCGATGGCTTTTTAATGCGGTGTTACACACTGTACGCAAAGGTAATTCAACGTAGCTGATCGTTTATTCACAAATGGGAATGACAAAGTTCATTCACCTAGCCCCGTTCAACTAAGAACTGTTTTCTCATGCGGTTGTCAACTGAAGTACATCTCATATCATACAAACTAACCCTAAACGAGAACTACCTGCCTACTTGGCAAAATCATCACACTTATAACTCTGCTGGTCGATCAATGGTGATTTTATATCAACTACTGCGTTACTGCCACCCAGTTATGGGTTGAAGATTAGCCATGAGAATAGCACAAGAAAATAGCGAAAATAGCGTTTTCTACTTGCACGTTGATTTCACGATGTAATTTTCTGGGTAATTTTTGGATGGGCTGTTGCACGTCTGTTTGATTCCAGCTAGGTGCTGTATATCTATCTGTCTATCTATCTATCTATCTATCTATCTATCTCTCTATCTATCTATCTATCTATCTATCTATCCATCTATCTATCTGTCTGTCTATCTATCTATCTATCTATCTATCTGTCTATCTATCTTTCTAGTGATATATCCATCCACTATCTATCTATCTATCTATCTATCTATCTATCTATCTATCTATCTATCTATCTATCTATACACTTAACAAGTGGTTACAGACTGCGGGCCAAGCAAATCACAATATAATCTTTAGACCAGGTCAAACATTCAAGGCATGCGATACACCACGATACTCAATCGAGCCTTTGATCACTGCTATTTCAATAAATTAATGAATATGACTCCGGACTTCCATCTGATAAGTCTCGTCTCTAATTCACTTTCATGGTGAGAAACCGTACTGTTTATAGGAAAGAGAGAATATATGTTTAAGACTACTCGACCTGATCGTTATCAACCATCTTGATTACCTGTAGATTATTATCAATTAAATGAGTTGATTGTAATCCTTTTTCTGATTGATTTTACCAGAAAAATGTAGTTGACGCTGCTTCGGTGAGCAACCCGATACCTCCTTTTTAGTCTGAGGTTGTCTTGTGTTTGTTTGAAGCTGTGGGTTCAACTGAAGTGGTCTTAGAAGCCACTTATTCCTCAGCAACCGTCTGTCCAATTTGGTGAGCTCCTTGATCGATTTGGCCAGATCGAGGTTTTCCTCAAGCAGATCACATGCTACGGGAGAATGTGTTTGCGCTAGGCTGGTACAGACCTCAATTAGCAATTGGTTGGCGGACCCAAATACCTGAACCCATAGGGACCTCGTACACAGTTATACTGTACTACAGATGAATTCTCGAAAGGATTCACATTTGAAGTTTGTGAAGGTATTTATTTTTCCAGAACCTTTATTCCAGATGGAAGTAATCAGTTTCTTGTTCACCGGTATTTGCTAAACTACTGCTTTATAATCTTTTCAATCGTTTCTCTTTTCCAATGGATTTACTTAGTTCGAACACTAACCCAAATACAGGATGAATGTATAGCATCACTTGAAACGTTCTACAATACGCGACTCCAAAGTGAAACGTCATGGTGAAATGTAACTCTGGTGTCGAAGTTAGCTTTTCTGGGCTGCCCTGCATGTTATAACCATCGCTTTCATTAATATAATGCTCATGCCAGGCAGTTTACTCAACTGAAGTCACTATTTAAAATTTAAAATATTTTTCACGGAAATACTTACAAGCGGTTGCCTTTATTGTCCCGTAGGGTTGTGGCAAAACTGAATAGGTCAACCGATGGACGAAACATCAGAATCTCGATAAAGTTTCACTGTTTTACGCGCTGCTCTCGATGTTGAACTTTAAGAAGTAATAATGATGCATCCCGACAGTTGTAGCCGCAAAAACAACATGAGTTTGTGGAGAATATCAAACAGTACACAATTTAAAGGCAAAGGAATGACCCCTGAATTCCATACCTGGTCATTTTCAAGTTAATCCGTCGTAACAGAAAGTGACTCTCACCAATCGCATTCTACTGGGGACTCGACACGGTGATTAGTGCCTCAGTTTTCACACCACCGATTAGACCAGGCTTATCAAGAATAACATCCAGCTGAAGTGGTCTGATATTTTCATTAATAAACAAAAGTACGTTTTGAGTTTGTTTCTCAGCTAGGATGTGGTGGGATTTGATTGTTCTTTTCCCCACCCGAAACCAGGAATGTGATGTTTTTGATCGTTGACCGAGTGAGCTTTATTAGAAAACAAACGAACCCGGCACCATTTAAAGTCGCTGTCAGCTGCGTAAGGAAGTGTCACCATGCACAGGTGTGAATGTTAGAATGGATTGTTGCACAAGTGGATAATTCTATGCTGCACATATCATCAAATAGGTTAATACGATGTTTGCCGAAACGTGCAGTAGATGGAAAAACATAAAGGGCGATCAAACTAAGATCCCAATGATTGCAGTCTTTTCACGTAGGTCTTGAAATGCAGTCTCCTGACCATTTTCGCGACCATTATTTGCGAACATACAAAAATTTTACTATTTCGTCGCAGCCATGAATTCAGCGCTTGAACGGCATACTGAATCTCGGTTCTAATTTTGGGCGAATAACAAAATTGGAAACATCACTGGTTCAGATTGACCAAAGGCTTGTCTTGTAAGGATAAATGTTCCGCTTTGATTTCCGAGTTAACGAAACTCCTGGATACGGATTGGGAGGGAGAAGAGGTCCCAATTGAATGGTATGAATTGATCATCATACCGACTGACAAAAGAAAATCACAGGTTCTCTTGTGAAAACCACAACGTTGCCTCCAAACTTCTCGCTGTGATTATATTCCGTCGATTGTCTGCTGCACGTGAAGAGTGCAAGCGTGAGAACCAGGCCGGATTTAGACTTGGTCGATGTTGTGTCGACCAAATCTTCACTCTTAGTCTAATTAGGAATACAGGCCCTGGGAAAACAGGCGTGAGTGAAGTAATTAAGGAATCCGATGGCACACTGATTCATTAGCAGCAACGCCGTCCTGATCGATGGGCTGAACATTTCGAAGCTCATTTCAATTGCCCCCGCATCGAAATCTGAGCCATAACCCTCTACTTCAAGTGGGCGAATACTGCCAGTTGATGATAGTTCTTCATCTGAAATGGAAAGCGGCTTTTTAATTAGTCGACCGTTCTAAACTCTAGTGCTGCCTTTCCTTCAAGGGTGCCAATTCAGAAATTTATTTCAATGTTATAAACCCCGTGTAACAATAGCGGAAATGATGTCCAAACTTACGGCATTTTTTCGTCCAAGTTCAACACAAAAAGTGGGGTCTGTCAGGGTTGCCTTCTCTCTCTCATTTCCTATTGAATTTCGTCTTAGATTTAATTCTTCAAGCAGTCCTATCCCCTTGCGAGGATAGCGGTATGGTTTTGCTCCAGGTGACAGACTGTTTAATTTAAAGAATGCAGACGATGCTGTGCTGCGAAGTGAAGATCCAGGTAGGTTGCAAGCTTTGCTGGACAGCTTGAATGCCAGAGTGGCCATGTTTGGTATGCATTTTGAGTCTTCAGAAAGTAAAATGATTCTATAAGATTGGGTTGGTCCAACAACCAGATTCACTGTAACTGAGGGAACAATTAGAATAAGCGGATAAGTTTTATTATTTGGGCAGCTAAACCTCATCCACTGGATGAAGTGTCAGCTCGCATACAGACGGCTTGGCTGGTATTTGCCAGCTTGAGATACCCGTGGCGCCGTCGCGACATCCGGCTGTCTATGAAGAGTTGAGTGAATGCTATGGTAGTTCAGCCAGTTCTGCCATACGGCGCAGAAAATGGGTCCTTCAGAAAGCAGGGAAAGATATACTGTCGGTATTTGCAAACCGCCGTCCACCCCGCTGTTGGGGCAACCAGATGAACAGTTCTGTGGTTAGACAAAGAGATGTAAGTGATGGCGGTCACTCACTGGAACGAGTGATCAACCTGCATAGATTACGTTGGTTGGGGCATGTTTTACGCATGTAGCCAAATAGGTTGCCACGGCGAGCGATGTTCGCCGAGACAGGTATTGGTTGGAATAAAGCCAAGGGTGGTCAAGCCAAGAACTGAACGAGGGTATGAAAACTTTAACAAGGAGACTAGGTCACATAGGTCGTGATAGGCATCCTGGATGGTACATTAGAATGATCGAAACCGGTGGTCAGAGACATTGCGTGCTATGGCTGCTTGTCGTAAACAGTGGCGTTCGTGCAACTTCTCAATTTCTCTACAAACATTAGTCCACGAACTCTTTATTTTCTATTCGACTCTACTTCCAGCTCTCCTGTCTTTCTCCTACTACTTTATTCGAATTGGCAACCAAAATACAGCCACCAAACGCGGCGAATAAAAGTGCATCATTATTGGTTCTTCAATATGAACTGAACTGAGAGACTCGTTTCAGTTAACCTACATGTCTTACAGCTACGAACGTTATACTGGAGCAGTTTGTACAGCAACTTATATCGTCCTGAACGACGACTAAAAGATCTTTCTCATTCAAGGAATATGGAGATTGTTGTCATCCGAAGAACAACGGAAACAAAATTTTGTGATCAATGGATATGTCAATGCATTTTAATGTGTTGAATTTGATCGATCGACCATTGACAAGCTACACTAAGTATTCTCTGACCTCTTACCTGCGAGCCGTCAGGTTTCTTGAATTTGTTCTATATTTTTGCACCATTTGCCAACAGTGATGTGAACTGTAATGCCCCTTACCAGAAAATTGTCTCACACTTCCTACACACCCCAAAATCTCCCTCTAATCTGATTAGGCCAGAGTAAGCTTTTGGACCGAACATAGTTCGAGGTTACGTAAGTGTCCTGAATTCTGTGACACTCTGTTTCTGGAATTCTGGTTGATGGGATAAAGGGTCCTCTCTTGGATCTCGTTTGTGTCACTTCTAGTCGATATAATTGGTGTGATTGATATCGATATAATTACACGTCAAAACGCAAATGTGCAAAGACGCCACATCAGTTTGGCTACAGAAATGAAAGCGGTGAAATGCACCCACAACCGTTGCACGCTGGTTTTTGATGTTGCGTCAGGAGCAATTCATTTCTCGCTATAATTATCCCTACCCACGGAGTATTTTACGTTCTCCTTGATCAAAGCTGATGACAGACGCTTAGTAGTCCTGTGAGTTTTGGCTAAGACCAACGAATAGTTAGGCTGTTAGTTACTTGGCCGGGTGATCCACAATATGTTTTCTTCATATTGAAATAAATTTGTACATTGTCTAACTAGCAGAAAAGATCCATGAACAGAATGAAAGTTGTTCGAACTGCTGGACTGGAATGTAAATCAAACTTCAAAAAATTATATTACAGCGATATCTTTCGGTATGGAGGAATTGGATCATGTGCAAAATCCGGAGAGATTGATCTCCTTCGGGGCGTTTGTCAATATTTTGGTCATTCTGGCCTGTCGTCTGTTCATCAGCCCGACGACAACAGACGAGGTTTTATACTTTAAAAGATCGTAAGTTTCATTACTTTTGTCTATACATCTCAGAAACTACGCGCGTTTGCTTAGGTTTTTCCAAGAATATCACTATCTAACTATTCCTTCTTTCAAGCGTCCATTTTGACTACTGAGACTTGAATACGGAAGTAGATGCGTGTCTGCGACCACAAAGATAATCTGGGCGTTACTCGTTCGGATGTCCCAACAGGTATACAAATTGTTGTGTGTACAGTGTGCGCTAGAACATCGATAGTCCGGGTGTTTCATGTGACTATTTTTTTAAAAACAAATATCACGACTATCAATTTTGTTGAGTTTAAACTGTTCTTTTGTTTGACCTATCCAATCATGTTCCAATCCTACTGATATGTTAGTCGATCCTTCTGTTTGTTTAAATGATTCTCATCAAACCTAAAATAATTGGCGATCACTGGGCAATAAGATGAATGGTCCCGGAATTTCCAATGCAAACAGAAGGTTACTGAGTTCACTGAGGTCTGGTGAAACACAAGAGTTTGCTTAAAGGTTCATTTGTATGCAGGAAAGTTATGTTGAAAGAAGACAGGCTTCCTGACCCGAATATCCTCTGATATACCTGTTTCCATTAATCACGTAACTTGATTGTTTGCGAATAAAACTTCGCCATATCAACACAGCCGCACCTTGTCACTTGGTTACATTGTCATGTAAACAACTTAACAACTAACATTGGGCACTGAAGCACGTTAGCATTCAATGCAACAAATGTGACTGGTTATAGTGTTTCAAGTAGGGTTCCAAATCAAATAGCGTGGATCCGGATTCGGACTGAAAACCCACCGAATAGCTCAAACAACCCACATGAACTGTGGATACAGTTAATTCTGTTCGAAAAATTATACAAAGGTATATCCCAAGTATCAAAAAAATCATTGGTCGATTCTTCAATGCCCAAACGACAACGATATGGTCCATAGGTGCACCTTCTTACAATCAGACAATCCGATTGAGACTACTTGAGGATTGGTTGGGAAACCGTTTCCTGATAGGCTACCTGGAAGCTTCAAATTGGGGCGTGCGTATTCTTTGCACGATCACCAAATGTACTTAGGAGGTTAATGTTCACTAATATACTCCGTGTAATTAGAAACTTATTCATTGATGGTTTATCGTGAGATGATAATTATACAACCGTTTAATCAGATGAGTGGCTTCTACAGGGTTGTTAATACTGTGATTCTCCGAATATATCGCACCAATGCAAAGTCGTATTTTCTATTATGTTTCCACTTGTTACCAAACCAAAAACAACCGTATTAGTAATAGTGTAAATCTTGATTATAGTGCCGCCTCGCTCCATATGTCCCAGGTCCTGATACTCAACTGGGATTTGACTGATGTACGGGTTGACGATCAACCATCCAATAGGAAGTGTCGTATTCATTTATTGACGTTTCACCTAGTGTTAGGAAGGTACACAGCAGTCCAAGCGGGTGTCATCTGACATCACAATGTGTACCCACCGATCAATCAGAAAGAAGCGACATATGTAGAAAATGCTGTATCAGACAGGTGTAACTCAGAGCTCTGTAGCAAAATCAAGTGGTATGAATTGCCAAACTTGGATATGCAAGGAGAATCTTTAGAACAATTCACATGGATGGCTTCTGCAGTGTTCTATAGTTGGCTGTTCCAGATGGTTTATCAGGGATACCATATCTTATGTCAAAGCCGCAGCATCCTCGAATATCAAATTACCTTGACTGTCTCCAAACTGTCCTTTAGTATTAGAGCCGATAGAGGAGGTTGTGACTTGGTTTTTCAGATGTCCATTCAGATTAAATTTACTGGAATACGTTCTCTTTGGAAGAAGATGAACAGTCCAACATAAACGCCGAGATGAATATTCATTGACGTGCATCTGGTCACAAAAGCTTGGATACCTGTGTATCCACACATACTGTTCAATGATTTCATAAAAACCTGGGTTTGAACCCACACTGAATCAATGGATATTGCAGAAACCGGATGATAAATGTTATCTGAGCAACTATTCCACGCATTGTTTGTTTACCGATGAGTGGGATTTCGGACAACTCGACTGTTTAGTATTTGATATGAACGGAGTGCTTTAGTTCAACATGGCGTAAGGTATTTCAGTTTTTTGTTTTTAGATAACTTCGCGGCACACATATCGAGCCGCTTTGGGCATTCACTCTGACTGATTTGGAGGGAAAATCAGTTCGTCAACTCGGTCGCACTGATGCAGCTGTGAAAACGTCTGAACGATAATCACCTTTCCTCCCGCCGGTAAGCGGGGTTGTGGAATAAGATATCGGGTTTCAAACGGATAGATAACCGCCAGCACACAGATGCACAAATGATTGTGAAGACCAGTGAACGATAATCGCAGTTGTCCTGACTAGAGCACGGAAGAGAGGTTACCCTAACGATTCCGTCTTGGGTTTGAGGGATGCACAGATGTATACTTACAGGTACTGAGAAAAACATGCATACATTGCACAGCGAATAACGGAAGCTTAGGATGAGAAAACGAGGGTAATGTAGTACGCAAACCTAGTAACAGATATCTCAATTTATATTTCCCTCGTGAATGTGGCTTCACCAGCGACTTGAGCATTAGGTCACGTATGTAGGAATTATTCTGAACGGTAAACTGTGCTTCAATTTTGTGATGTCGTTATAGTGAAAGGGCTGCAGATCGTAGTGAACCCGATTTATTTAATTCTGTGGTCACACGTACGTCGCAATTAGTTGGCGTTGAGATTCTGTGATTTGGTTACGAAAATTACCCCAAGGTTGGTAGGTGTAAATTTATAGACATAAGAAACGGAAATAACGTACTGTCCATTGCATAGATGATGAGTGTTATCCCTCTGCCAAGCAGCTCAGATCCGAGTTGAACCGAAATGCCAATTCACGTTTGTACAGGTGTCATCTTCAGTGAAAGTCAATCAGTTCCAGCCTGACAGCAACGAAGAAAGACGTTGTTGACTATTTGTTGATTCCAGTCGATAGTTTCCCGCCGAATCAGATTTTCATGCGGGTTACCGGCTGGACGGTCAATTGGAAGAGTTGATGAATGTGCGTGAAAGTGAAGTCTGAAGAATGGTCAGTTCTGATCAATCAATGAGTGAATGAATGAATGAATAAATCAATCAATCAATCAACCATTAATTCATTAATCCATTAATTAATTAATCGGCTTGTGTTGGACCCATTGGACTAAGGTTCGAGCTCCGACAACGCCACCCAACTTTGTTCGTAGGCAGCTTTGCAAACGTCCTGTTTTATACCACGCCTAACCTAGCGGGGCATTATGTGGCTCACCAATCCAAGTCCCGGCTTCCATTACTGAACAGCAAGCATATCCTGGTGCCTATGGGGACTTGCGGTCTGCTGTTCATCACACTAAAGGATGTAATAAAAAGGTCAGTCAATTGATCAAAGTCCGCCATCGTGCGCGTATTATTAACAAACATGTGCTGTACTCTGCAGTAAATCTGTAAGACGTTGCTCAGGCATTCAGATAACGTAATTTAGCCACATAAGACGTTGCTGTGAGATTATTTTGTTCAAAGAAAGAAATTCGTATCCTAGCATCCGTCGTCTGACCTCGTCGATCTTCACGAGATGCTCTCACCATACGCGGGCGATGTTGCGCTGATAGCGGTTGTCACAGACGAATAGTTGTTGGACGTGATCTGCTCAGAGAGGCCAGGTTTCGCAGCCATGGGGCAATAAAGTGTGTACAGTTGCGCAATACATACGTCCTTTCGGTGAAACGAATATGTCGCGCCGGTAACGGAGATGTCGCAGATTAGCTTTGATCACGCGTTGAGAGATCACTTTGTAGCGAATCTAATCCCACCAGTTTTTGAATCTTTACATAGGAAGTCAGACTTTTAAGCGGTGTTTACCGCGACTGAATTCAAAGAGATAACGGCGTTATTTGGGAGATACTGTAGGATCGGTTGTACGAATGTACTGATGCGGAAAATGACGTGAATTATTTTGCAAAACAAGCCACCAGCACGGACATGGTTTTCAGTTATGTACACACACAGTGGTCGTGGTAACATTCTACGGGGCTTCATTTTTTTACTTTCTGAGAGAGCTTCATACGGTTGTTTCGGATTTGTAGATTCGTTTCGACTAAATACCTCCATACTGTGTACCATTTGGGCTACTTCTAATGTCATTTTTAATTGGCCTTAGAATCAATAAGACCGGTTGAGAAAGCCAGAGCAATTTACTATGTACTTCAAAAAATGAAACCAGCAAGTGGGATCTATACTAAGCCAGAACAATATAGACTTGATCATAATTTTGCCAATTTTAAATTCCTCAAAATGTCCTATCGTCCTTTCTTCTCAGTCGTAACAAACCAAACGAAGCGTTACGCCATCTTGTGACGCAATACCTGTTACCAAATGTGTGCAAAACTTCAAGTCCTTTGTACGAAGATGGAAGAAAATCCAGAGAAGTTTTGTTATTTATCGAACCGGTTTACAATGTGTATCGCTTCCAAGCTGAACTGCATAAACAGGTGAGATTTTTATCTTGCTGTGTTGGCTGATTAAATGGTCCAAATGGATAAATTAATTGATAAAACGTCCTACTACTCATAAGTAACGATAGTTTTATGGTAAATTCGGGTATTGTGAAAATCGAACAAAAAGAGTTTCTTGACCGAGCATAGGAATGGTAAGACTGGGATTTTCAAGAATTTACATTTTTAAGAACTGATCCTGTTTGCGATTATGAGCAGTTCGGAAAAATGAAATCACAAACTTTATCCGTGTAAGCGAAATTATACGTAATTTTCCTCAGAGCAAGCAGGAGAATTATAATCACGAATTGGGTTAAATTCAACCACTTTGGGTTAATCTCATGATTTATGTGAACATCGAGTGAGATCACTTTTGGTTGAGGCAGTAACGGGTTTGGGCACATACGATGACTTACTGCGAAGAGAAATCAATTAATCGATCAAACAATCAATCAAAGGGGGAGAAGCAAAGGCCACAATCCGACTTGGGCATAGGATCGGGGAGTGTAGCCAGTGCAATGACAGCGCTCAGCATACCATTCATTCATTTGGTTTACATAGGTCGGTTTTGTTACGTTTGATGGCATCTGCCTCGGCGAACCGTAGTAAAATTTGCTTTGTTCTTTATATCAACACACAAAAAGCATTTATTGAGCTCACCGAACAGTTATTTTAGAACAATCCATCAAGGAGGAGTTACGCCAGAGGCATAAAGATGGCTGAATCCACAGTTACATACCTACTTAAACCATCCCCGAAACGGTCGGAGACCTTGTGGACGCGGGAATCTCTATGATTTAAGCTTTACATCAGCAGCCAGCGTAATGGTGATCGAAATGCTTTCAAACGATGACACAATTTCCTTAACTAAGCTGTGAAACATTCGGTACATCCCATTGCACCTGTTCGCCGAAATAGACATTTTGTGTACAAACGTTTCATCACCAGCTGAGATGACACTATCAATGCTTGTGAAGTGTTCTGCTTATGCCCGTTTATTGATACGCGTTGTTCTCCATCGAATATATTTCGTCCCTTGTTCTCTTTGTGTTTGACTCGCTTCGCCGTTCAACTGATGCAAGGCGATTGGGGTAGGATTAGGTCTGTTCTTCCGGCTGGGTTGCGATTTCAGTCCGTTTTCAGTTACTGAGGTGACTTCTTATTGTTTAATTTGATCCTTGCGTTCATTTCGCACGTACCCGTCATCCAGTTCGATGTGCCTGTTTAGCAAAGAGTTGATCGAAGAGTGCCAAGCTTCGAGAAATTCTCTGGCGTTTTATGATCAGGTTTTGGCGCTGACTTTCATTTATTCAAAGTCAAACTGATGTCCTTCTTAATCTTGGTTGAGAAATAAGATCAATAGTGGATCATGCCTTCTGACTGCCAACTGATAATCACGGATCGTTGGTGATGGCTTCCTTTCAGTTTTTATGATAATGTGTTTTGGTCATTTCTTGTGGATTGATACTATTGATACTATTCTTTTTTTCGCATTTGGTTTTGAAAGAAGGCGCTCAGTCCACGGGCGAATCGGATTTCGTACGATCTGAGAAGTCTTGTTGTAATTTACGAAAGCTCCTGGTGTATGGTAGGCTCTTTCTTCATCTCTATTATCCGAATGTTTTTTGCTTCCATCTTTGAGTCGGAGTTTTTGTTGAAGTAGACGTTGCAAGAAATATTCTGAGGGGTTATCTTCTTTCTTCTTCTTGAGTATGTCGATGCTGCAATTCGTTGGGATTCTTCGGAACAAGGGGTCCCAAAAGCACGTATTTTGCAATGTTGCACAAAAGTTGTCACCGTTCAATGCTGAGCGATGCACTTGATCATTGTTGCAAGGTGACATACGCATTGAATTGTGTATTTGTGGTGTTTTGGCGGTGAAAAGTGAATCTACTGTCATCTAATACGGGGTTTCATTTTTCCAATTTGAATTTTTTTCAGCCGGATAGACCTCCGTCCACCATCACAATGCGCCACTTCACTGTCATGATGAAAGTGAGTAAATTTGACCCTCTAGTTCTTTAAACGTTTGCACCTCAACAAACGCGAAACACTAGGGGGAGGGGGGGATTTGATTCGTCTTTACTTTATGCTTATTGCACCCTCCGGTAACCTTGTCATTTCTAATCTTCTGTGCTAATTGTCGCACACGTCTGCATGGGTCATGCGATTTACAGTGCGAATCAGTTTGAGACAATCGACGTACGACTATGGTGTCTGTAACGAATACGAACAGAGCACGATTTCTCCGCTGAAATCCGACAGTTGTGCGTTCGGCCTGGCATTTGAAACAACGTTGCAAACTGTGGAGCTTAAACGGTCCAGACACGACAATTGAACAGGGATAAATCGATACTCGTAGAGAACAGTGAAGGGTGATCAGTCCTAATCGAAACGGGAAGCAAACCACCCGTACACAATGTTAATCAACGGTAACTATGATATACGTGCCACTTACCGCACAGGTGTAAACAGTCTCCAAATTGAATTATAAAAGTCTCCAGTCATGACTGTGAACTCAGTGTACGTTACCTAAATCCAATAAAACGGGATTTTTCCCAAACGTGTTTCTCTTTAACAGGGCCGTTGTAAGTGAACTATCATCATGGCTGACATTTGTATCTTGCATGGATTAGTTTGTCAGTCGCGTCTGAACTGTGTCAATGCAACCGCTATAAACAATGCCATCGAACAAGAAGAAATGGAGAAAGTAATCTGCTCTTTTGATGCACATTTGACCGACGAACTATCGTCGTGCAGACACCTGTTGCTGAATTGATGGATCGCCTGATGTTGCTTGTTATTCTCTTGCATATCCGTGCACATCATTAGAACCTATTCTATGACAGGGTTGTTCTCAGCCAATTATGTCTGCATTGAGCGGTTAGCGCTCATTGATTCATTGTCGGCTTGATCACCTTGATCGTTCGCCTGTCCTTGCACACACTTTCCACTCTTGTGAAACGATTGTCCGTCGACGCCTTACTTGCTCGCTGACCTGCAGATCGGCTACGTGTGTGTATACA
>UZAN01039686.1:72410-123720 GCA_900618425.1 Echinostoma caproni
ACGGAAGTAAGAGCTGTCCGGTGGTATTTTACAGGCTCAGGCGTTTGAACAGAAGTCAGAACAACATTTGAAGATATTCTTTAGAATAACGATGAGTAAATCAGCTGACTAACAGTTGAGTAGAAGAGCGGGGATTACCAAGGTGGCGTGCGTTTGTTGCCAGGCAAATGAATGTGGACAAGTGAATAACAATGAAAATGTAACGAAAAGTTAGAAAGAATGGGTTAGTCGGCTGAAGAAAGCTGATACGCTGATACGTCACGTACCGGGTAGAACCACCTTCAAACAAACACTGACCAAAAGCGTTACCAACGAATTTACTAACACTTATTTCATCGAAATCTCTTAAACTGCAGTCAAATGACCAAGTTTTGCCAGATCCATTGACAATCACACCTGATTTGCATTTGTATTCTGCTTGTTGACATCATTTTTTACAATGTAATTTTGATCAGAAAAGGCTTAGAAAGACCGCTTATATATACGCGAAAGAAAATGGGTCCTGGACCGAACACTGAAGAACGTTAGTGGAAAGCGGAGACGGTTATGAGACGGTTGTAACTGTGCGGATTGTTAGGGGAGGTTCGATAAAATGCTGGTATAGTGATTCTGCGATAACTCTCTAAATTTTCCGAGAGAGGAAATTGCGGTTCTCTGTCAGCTGTCTTGGTTGGGTCTATAATGAACGCGCTAGTGAATTTCCCTACGTGGGGTTAAGCTGTCTATGGTTATTAGCTGATTATTGGTCTGCTTGAGAATCACGTGTTAAATCGTTCTCAGTTAGAACCTTCAGAATACGCTGTTTAGAAAGGCTTTTGGAAGATGTTCCTGGGAATGCTGGTTATACTCATGGAACTATAATTCACATTGGTTTGAGGAAAACCTTTCTCGAACAGTTGCTCTTCCTACGTTTGTGATCTTATTCCTGTGTCCAAACACTTTATGAAGAGTCAGGTATACGTGGCTCCTAAGATCTTCACCGACTCGTTTAGGGTACGCGGGTGGATTTCGTCCGACCGCAATGAGCTGAAAGGGTTGTACACGTCTGAGTTAGCCCTTTGCTCCGATTGCATTGGTGAAGTTTTCCTCCAATGTAATACGTAGAGGTGCGGATATCGGATGAATTGTTCAACTGAGAGGGTAGAAAATTTGAGATTGGTCCGAACTGCGACATGAACATTTCCACCCTTTTCTAAAGCCAAGGGGAATGAGGTGCAATCTGACAGGTATACGGCCCGTTTTAACGGGATAATTTTCCGAGTTTGATGCATGTAACTGTAGAGAACTGATCGGTTTATACCCAATCTAGTCAGGATGTCTTTCTATTGCTTTCGACCATATTCTCCCCTACTCTCCTCTTTGCACAAATTACAAATGCAGACGGAGCTGTTTGCACCTATAGATTTACCGTGGATGTCCTACAAGTAGATGATGATTATCCCACGGTGAGGTATGTCTACTCGGAAGGGGGCCTCGAAATAGTCGGACGTGCAGGTGACCCGCTGTGCGCACACACTGATCTATTACGTTATTGATATGTTCCATTTCTTCCATTTGATGGCTATGAAGAAGGTGTGTTCGAAAAACATACTTCAGTTTGAAAATAAATTGTTCTTTTGAAAGATCACATTTTCCTAATAGACCGATCGAAACATGTGTTAACGGATTATTACGTCGAAACAAAATGAACAATGTCGTCTAGTTTGTTTGGTAGGCAGAGCTAATTTACTGCATGCATGAAGTGATCGTCTCCCACTGAGACAGTGTCTATAAGGAAAGAAAATTTCTGGTTTGGATAACTGGTCAGGCTCTGGACATACTGATTCCAGGATGGCTTCTTACCAATGCCAGCAGTGTCTTTTTAAAGTCTTGTCGACGGCGTGGAGTTTATTGAAGTCTACTTTCGAGACTTTGAATTCTTCTACCACAAAGAGATGTAACATTGAATGAATAATAGCTCTTGAACTGCTGAACTAGCCTACTAGCAGTTGGAACTTAACGTCATCACTAAATGATGGACAGTACACCATCTCGTTTTCTATTTTTTTCGAGTGGATTAAAGGATTTGAGTTCAGGAGCACTTTATGGAGGGGAAACTGAAGGGATGACAGAATCTCTGGAGGAGCGATATGATAAGTTTTATGAGGATCACATCAGCTGATCCATCCCTCCTCAAATCTCCTTAGGATGAATGAATAACCACCGATTAATACTTCACCACCATTATCTCTAGGTGCCTTATGTCACGTAACACTCGCCCACCAGAATCTTGTTCCAAGTGCTGAGATAAGTAACGAAATATGCCTCCATGTCCATTCATAAGTGATTTTAGCAGTAGATTGGTGAAAGGAGAGAATGTTGCGATAAGCTTCGTAAAACTTTTATTAGTACCGAATTTGTTCCTCCAAGTTCATCTACCAGGGACTCCCGTAGGTCTAGTGCAATTAGAACAACTTATTTTATTAGTTCGAGTGGAGAGTAAGTCACAGGTCGTAGTAAGGTCATTCGTGTGTGTGTGTCTGTGTGTGAGGGTTTGTCCCTTGCATCTGTCTGTCTGACAGTCAAAAGTGCTCTAAATGGGTAGACAAGACTAACAAAGTAGTTGTATCCGACACATTCTGCGATTTTGTGATTTTAAACGGAACTGGTGGGATCAAATTCGTGATATCTTTTGAAGTGATGTAACTTACTTGCGTAAAACAGATATTCTAACCGGACGATACATAAATGATCATCGAAGGGGCAGTAGTCACCTGAGTGCTGCCGATTGAACTCAGTGCAAATGCAACATCAGGTAGGCCGGTCAAATTGGCCTTGGTGTCTATAAACAAGTGAATATCAGACTGTAGAAGCTTATCGCAAGCAAAGTTCGGTAGTGATGCTGAAATCGTACGAGGTGATGCGTGTAACTGTTATGCGTGTTATTCGGGGGAAAGAAAATGAGTTTTCGGAATCTGTAAAACTATTGAGTAAAGGGACGTTTCAACAAAGCTGGTGAATAAGTGACCATACATTTCAGAGTTTTGGATTCGAAACTTGATTTGTAAGCGCAATTCCTCGGAGATAGGCTTTTGACATCGTGCAAGTGTTTGAAATGCCATACGCGCATTGATGTACGAGGTTAGCTAAGGTGGTCACACTCGGAGCCAACGGTCAAAATGCCTTCGTTTAAGGCAACGAAACGAACTGTCACATTCAGGACTCCATGTAGAAGATGCACCCTCTTCCTGGAATGTTGCTTAGGTATTTATACGTTTCAAATCGACTGTGGTTGTCTGGGATTTATGGCCGAATGAGCTCGTCTAGGTAGGTGAGCTTCCAAATACCAATTGTTTGCATTTTTACTATTTCACTTTCCTTTATTCCAAGTCGAACAAAGGAATAAATGATGCGATACAAAATTCCCAGTGCAGGGAACAGACACCAATGAAGTTGGGCCGAAAGAATCGAAGAACGTTNATTGGTATTAGTGATCAGTGATTCGTTTGCTCCTCTGAATCATGCAGATGACGGCACATATCACAAAGGAGAGAATGATGGTAGATGTACATATCTGTTCTGACAGTAACGCTGTATTCATGATCGTTTTGTTCTCCACCTGTTAGACACTGGTCATCATCTGACCAGCCACGTGTATAACTTTTCCACCGGGTGGACTTACAGCATGTGACTTCAGATTTTGGCAAAACAATAACGATATGATCAGATATGGGATATTTTTCAGAATACCAGTGACTCATTCCTGTTGTTTTTTTTGGACAACATACTGATATTATTGATAACTTTTCTTTTCTGGGAGTAACGGTTGCAAGATTTGCATTTCATTCAATGTATTCATTCTCGCTTTAGACCTTCCCCATCATTTGGCTCGCACGGAACGATCGACACAAATTAACACAATCCGGACCGTTTTGCCCTAGGCTCAATGTGGATTCAAAATCAGTGCCGACGCCTCCTGAATCTGAAGAGTTTTGTCAATGTGGATATTATTTCACCACAAGTCCGTTTGGACAATTCATTGTTGGCAACTTCGAAACTGATGGCCGAAACAATCGATTTCTGCTGTCTACGACGCAGTCCTTTTGGATGCCAACAAATGGTGATTATCAACTAAAAAGGGACGTTTGCCACTGTCATATGTCTAGAGCAATTTTACGATACCATTCGGATTTCGAACTGTTTCATTCAGTGCAGTTCCCTGGTACTAAACCGGTTTCATGAGAAGTTTTGTGAACTGTTGGTGTTTTTGTACCCCGAGTACAAGGTCCTTCAGGGATCGGGATTTGTGAATCGTGATTTGGAGGAACTCGGGGACTTTTTGAAAAATATTCTCCTGAACATGGTTTCCAGAACAACAACAAAAACACCAACAGCGGCAGTTTGTGACAATGAAATCGATTTAGATATAAATCTATTCCAATTGTCTGATTCGCAGTGGATACCGGTTGATGATGAAGCTGTTCTCTGTACTAATCTATCCGCGTTCACTCATAACCGGGATTCTGGAAAAATAGATGACCGGAGAAGGTGCTTGCTACAGATATTATTCCAACCAACCTCACACAAAGTAGCAATGGTTGTCTAACTGGAATCGATCATTAGAATGGATCATCAATTGGCGATTCACGCATTCAAGATATTGTCACTTATACTACCGTTGAACTACACACAAAATGCTCAAATTTGTTCGGATACCGTGCTTTTAGCTAACCGGCTGGAGCGAACCGCGTCTCCAGTGAGTGATATTGTCTTGTTTATGAGCAAGGACTTACGAGCCAATTTGGATCTTTTCGTACGTCTGCTCCTCAACCGACTGCAATCCAGTCACGGAGATCGAGTGGATGTGCTCCACTTGCTGAACGAAATGACAGATAATTCACAAGCAAAAGGTCACATTCTGCATAGATTGGATGATTTGTTCGCGGTTGCCCTCCCAGAGGTCAGCGACTCGGTACGACAAAACTTGTTCGACTGCATGCGAAGAGCCAATCCAGTGGATTGGCTCAAGCGCGATTCGATTTGCTCCGTGTTGATGCAACCACACGAAAAATCACTTGGTTACCTGAGCGCAAATCAGATAAAACAGTTCATCGAATTTTGGGAATGCAGTCATGAAACTACTTCCATGACAGAAAATGACGTTGATATGTGTGCAAGCATATTATCGGATCCATTTCACCATCAATACTTCGAGTTACTAGGCGAGCTTCTATTGGTGACGATTTCCAGAAGAAAGAATAGCATCAATTTCAGACCGATTATGAGCGCTCTTCAACAAAATAATGGTCTCATTCGTTACCCAAGTATTCTTAAACTACTGCTAAGTGGTTTGTATTCAGGCCCAATTTTTACGGCGGACATTCCTACCCCAACTTGAAATGATCTACTTGCACTCAATCATGGTGACACTGTTCCGCTGGATCAGATAATCGAGGCCTGTAAACTTGTTCTCCGTATGTTCCCCATATCGACGATTCTGCACTGCCCGGTCTTACAGATGCCGTTCACAATTGAATCGCTCGGTTTACCTCGTCTGATCCTGATTTACTTTAGTCATGAACGCTGCCGATCGTGTGATGATACTGCTAAGTCAGCTATCACATTTCTGTTCAATTACTATGCGGATCTGCGTGAAGATGAGTCAATAATGGAGCAAATAAGACGGTCAAGAGACTGTGGCGATTCGGAAACCCAGGTGTACTTGCTTCTGAACGCGTTATGCATCATCAGTTCTCACGGTTTCCAAGTGAATTTGGAACATCCTGACGATGTTCCCAGAGACGAGTATCTTTGCAAGTTGTTATTTACAGTGATGCTGCAGTTATATTCACAAGAAACAGATCTTATGGAAGAAATGGAATTCGCCCGTGTTTTGGATGACTTGTTGAGATCTTTACAGACAAGTGAGCGGTCCGCAATGAGACGTGTTCTGACTGTAATGCAATTATTCATTTCCGATCCGGAAACTGCAGATACGGATTTGCGCTTTGTGAACGGAGTTCTCCTCGTGTTAAGCTCAAGTTTCCTGACGAGGAAAATATTTTTTAAGGAAAACTTCCGTTTGTGTAGAGATGAGTGGAAGTTACACATGGTTTGGTTAAAAGATCTTATGATGGCCAAGGACATTTCATGCACTGAGGAACAGTTGGAATAGCTGAATGAGTATACCCGATCTTATCCACCAGGGATCATTCACAGTGTTCTAGATCAACTAGAATCCGTTGTCAGATTTATTGAACTATTAAAGTTCTTCAACAGACTGGACTGCTTAGAAATGGACTACGTGAATAAATAGTTGTTCTTGACCTCATTACCAAAACAGACGGGGCTGGCGTTCTGGTCACAATTGTTATACCACAAACAGTTGGAAATTCTGCTGACGCCGGGATTTGATGACATAATCGACCGGGATGGGGCAGACTTTCACGAAAAGACTGGGAATAATGCGTACAATCAAGGGAATAATTCCAACTACTGTTACAGCATTGAAGATATCGACATCATTGTTCAATCTTGAATGGCCCAAGTGAGAAGCAATTTCATCATTTAGCCAACAACAACCGTAGAAGTGTTTTTCCGCGAACATTTGAGTGAAATACTGAGGCTGTACGACGTCAGTGGAGGAATGAAAACAACTGCCCCGGTGCTGATATTTGCCAACCAATGGATTTTGATTGTGTTTTACCTGCACCAGGGTCGAGGTACCGTGCTTTATTTCGACATTCGAGATCGCATCAGATTTGCTGATGAGGAGGATGAAATGTTTCAGCAACTGGAAAGGTTTTGCCAGCCTATGCTCGTTCAAGCATACTTCTGTAGAAATCAGCCAGTTCCCGATTCCGGTATACAAGTACTGATTTCTATGAAACTATTAGCAGAACAACTTTTTCTGTCCACCGGAAATTTTCAAGCGTATCACAAGCATCGAGGCTGACAATCATCGAAGAAACATTTTTCCGGAAAGGTTTGCACTGACTGTTTGTCGACCATACAGACAGAAAATCGTTTTGAATAGGCTCCGGTCGCAAATGCATGCAGTAAAAGATGCTCTTCAAAATAAGCTCAAATTATTCTCGATAACATTAATGGATGAAGCCATCGAACAGTCGTGCAGACCTCAAATTATCATATCGTGTCGGTTTACCCTGACCGAAATGTTTTTATCGGACACATGCGATTATTGGTACCTGTTTCCATCAAATGAAGCTAATTTCTCAGACGAAACGGTTGCCTTGCGGAGCACTTTGAAATTATTCGTCAGTTCCGCACCATCCACAGTGAGTGCAAACGAGATCACCGTGGATGCAAAATATTTGAAGTCTTTACCATCCCTTGTCGAGGTAACCAAACCGACCATTACGCTCTCGACCACGGAGCATAAAAGTCTGCTCAAACAACTTGGAGTGTCCAACTGTCGAATTGAAAATGAACAGCTGTATGCGCGTTTCAAATTGATGTCGGATGAGCTGATAGTAATCGATAGAACACCCATACTGAAAAGTACCCAATTCAGCATCATGTTCGAGAAATCGCGTTCACTCGTGGATGCCGGTTGGCAGCATGATTCAATTAGTATGATCATGAACAGCATCAATTCTACCGGACGGCTATATCAAGTAATTGCTACCCTCGATACAGTTATCGCTTTCCGATTGAGAGAACTTGATACAGATGCAGCTCTGTCAAATCTGCTGGATCAATTAGGATTTGCCGAAACCGAGTGCCTACGACAATGAGTGAATGAAATGGCCATGCGTTGCACGTTTCTCGAAGCTAAGAACAAATCGCGAAAACAGTTATGCACCGAACTGATGAGCATCAATGCACAACAAAGCATAACGTATCTGCGTGATTTTGATATGGAAAAAGCGCTTGAGAAAGTATTCTACGAATACATGAAAGTGCACGAGTGGACGAAGAGTGACATCAAAAGATGGGCAAAGAATGAGAAACATTGTGATTCTCTACTCCAATCCCCATCACAACCACAACCACCACTGAAGCCACACAACTGCATAGCTGTTTTGATGAGAGGCGTGGAATTGATGCAGCAATACAGACCGCGGGACGCGCAGCTGTTAGCCCTGCTCTGTTTATTATACCCGCGGTCAACCTGGAGTAAGACTCGTACAAGTCGATACGGGAGAGGGAACATGCATCACAATCGCCATGTTTGCTGTGGCCAAATGTTTAGATGGGCACAAAGTGGATATTGTGACAACTTCTGATGAACTGGCAATCCCACAGTCGGAAGCACATAAAGCATTCTTTAAATTGTTTGGTCTAAGTGGGGCACACAACAAGGTAGACAATTGGAAAGTAGATAACTGTTATGGGGCAGATATCGTGTATGGTGCGGTGGAAAACTTTCTATCGGATATTTTACATCAAGAGTTTTATAAATATAACCGACGAGGGCAACGCAATCACGACGTTGTGGTTGTAGATGAAGTAGACAGCATGTTTATTGATGAACAGAATTCATCCGTGCATTTGTGTTCCGGTACACCAGGAATGAATCACTTATTGCCAATACTGTCAACCATAAGGGCACAAGTGAACCGTGCGGAACAGTACATTCGGGAACAAGATGACCAGTTGTATTATATTAACTATGAAGCGCAGAAGGAGAGCCAAAACGATGACGAGTTGGTGAATGAATTGTTGGTACCTTTATGAACCAGTCGAGAGCGGTTTATCACAAAAACGACTGAGACATACATGAGAGAATTACTGCGCTTCGACGATCCCGTAGACACTGAGTACCCGCAGTTGAATGTTCCACAGCATCCTAAAGAGTTTATCAAGAATTTTCATTTATCTCGATTGATTGAGAGCGCAATTAATGCAAAATATTATTACAAGAAAGGAGAACGCTATATGGTAAAATATGACAAGGTGATTTCAATTGATGTAGGCAACACTGGGGTTTATCAATTAACGAGTGTTTACGGCAATGGATTGCATCAATTCCTACAAATGAAGGAGGATGTGCCAGTGAAAGCCAAATCGCTTGCGACAAACTTTCTATCTAAGTTGGCTTTTTTCCGAAGATATGGAAAATCAATATTCGGACTGACGGGAACACTCGGTGGAGTGGCACATCAAGAAATGCTCAAAAACTGTTAACACGTTGATTTGGTTGTTGTGCCGCCATTTCGTTTGAGGCATCATTACGAACTGTCCCCCATTGTGACCACTAAATCCGCGGACTGGAAAGACGCGATCACAAGAAGTTGTCTGGTACAAATGCGAAACGGACGTGGGGTGCTTTTGATCAACCAATACATAGACGTGTGCAACGAATTCAACCAATTGTTTCTTCAGCTTGGAGTTGCACAGGAAAATATCAAATTGTATACATCTGGAGAAGAATCGAATGTGATTCGGCAGTTGTTGGAACCTGGTCAGATATTCATAGCAATAAATATAGCAGGTCGCGGGGCAGATGTTCAGCCCTCTTTGAGCGTTGAAAACAATGGTGGCATGCATGTTTGCATTAGATTTCCACCATCAAACGAAAGAGTTCAGAGACAGAATGTCGGTCGAACCTCGCGCACCGGAAACAAGGGAACCAGTCAGTTTATTGTTTTGGATACACAGGGTAGGAGTACCGAACAAATACGGCAGGCAAGAGATTTCGTCGAAAAGAAGAAACTTATGGAAAACCAACGAAGGGTAGAAAAGCTGGTTGCCAACGACAAAGCCTTTCAGCAGTATTCTACTATTCTAAACGATATCGACTGCGAATACGACCGTGCAGCTGTTGAAGAGAGGTTGGTAATTTGGTTAAAAATGCAACATGGCGTTTGGGATGACACCGGTGAAGTCACCAACAGCGATTTCGCAGCATTCAAGAAAAGAACACTGGAGGATAAAGAGAACGGAAATCTTATTCAGTACCCGTATTACTATGTGTTGAAGGGCAATAGTTTTCTGATTAGAGGGGAATATAAAAAAGCTATTGACGAGTGAGTACACATCGGCAATCGCGTTAGATGAGGAATATAGCGAAACCGCTTAATTTAACCGGGGCTACACGAAGCTAAAGTTGTACGAACAGAATTTGAATAATCAGGAAAAAGAGATTGATGAAGCTGTGGATGATATATGCCAGCCAAAAGAAAAATTCCAGTCCCGCCTGTCGGAGTTCCAATTGCTAAACGGGATTTTTAAGTCTGAAATAGTGACTCAACAATTGGTGTGTAAATTCACCCTTTTGCAATTGCTAATAAACTCAGCAAATTGCGCAATCGAATCTCAATCGATGATCAAAGAGTTGACTGTTGAAAACCGTATCCCGACTATCCACCTAATGAGCCTGAAAGAATCGCTTCCCTAACAAGATGACCTCAAATTATATGACGAAGGTGTTGAAGAACTGGCAAAAAACGGTGTCATAGGTAAGTTCGTCGTTGGGCACAAAAATGAAATGCCATGGACATCAGTGCTCTCGTTGTCTTGCATCGGACTGTGTCAAATAGTAATTGGAGCTGCTCTCTGTGTGAAAACCATGGGTTCGGATGCTTCAATAGGTTTTGGATTAGCTATCGAGGGTGTGACTGACTTGATCAAAGCGGTATGTGAGGGCATTATTGATCGGGAGATCAACTGGAAAGCTTGGGCTATAAGCAAATCAATCAGTTTAACTGTGACTGTGATCTGCGCTGAAAGGAAATCGATAGCAGACTGCGCGAAAACCGCATGTGATATGGGAACACATATACCGAGATTGTTCTCCCAAGGGATCACAGGAATGTCACGGGAAGGTCTGAAACTTGATTACAAGATCGCGGCCCACGAGGTTTTGAAAGGTGTTACGAGAGAATTGGGAAACGTTCTCTGTGATTTCACATTCAGAACTGTAATTCTGCCCATCGTGGAAAAGGGATTCAGAAATTCAGTAAATTCCATCGTGAATGAGATTTTGGCGAATCAATTTGTGCACGATTTATTAAAATGGGATGCTCGTGAGAGAGATCATCGGCACGAAGAGCAATTGATGCAGGAAGCTTCTAACGTGTTCAATATGATGAAAACCGAGAAAGTTTGGGTGACTATGTTGAGGGGATNAGGGGATTTAGTTTAAGTGTGGCCAAGACGAAGAAAAAATGGTTTAAAAAGAAGGCCTTTGCGGTGCAAATAAGTGCCTATGTAGTGCAATTCGGAGAACAGGTATATAAGCTGTACAAGGCAAAGGGAATGTTTTCACAGCAACTGCTTGATGCTTTAAAGAGATTGCACGAAACCGCTTCATCCGCAAACAGTCAAACATCAACTGATTCCCGTCCAATGGATCGTGCTCCCGATTATGCACAGGAGCAGGCGACTGCAATTATGCGTACCAAGAAGAATTTACGGACAATGCTAACCAATCAGTTGATTGACATTATGTGTGGCATTGTGAAAGATGGTTTCTATAAACCTGTTACTGGATATGTTGTAGACAAGCGAGAGGACCGCGTTTGGAAATCCTTTAGCCATAAAATCAATCTTGAATTAAGTTTATATCAAGCACAGAGACGGATTATTTTTAGGTCAGATCCTACAAAGCGTCATCGTCTTGATCCAGATGAATTGAAGAATTTAGATAACGAGAATACAAGGATTCAAGCGCAAAACATTGTTACCAATCTGAAGAATGGCGGCAAGGTCGGAATTGGTGAACTCCCGTATGCGGCTCATGCTCTCAGAAGACCAATAACAGTTTTGGACGAACACGGCAACGTTTTTGTAAATATTCGTGCTGGTCAAGAAGGTGATCCAATCAAGAAAATCAATATGATAAAGTAAACCAACATTGGCAATTACCCGGGGGCGGTGAGCCAAACATCAAATCATCAAAGCCAAACCACTGTGTATTTGATGTGCTAGCCCATCAGATCGGGGGTGATCCTGACGACATTCAACGAAGAACCGTAAACCTAATGGAGAATAATAGTTCTGAACTTGCCTTGCAGGTACAAGATTATTATTGCAAAACTCTAAACCTCAAAGTCTACTTCTTGGAGGGGAGTTAAAAACGGGTCCACTGCAATCACTTCACTACCCTTCGCATTTAAACAGAATACGTGCGGATGAAGCTTTGTTACCGGTCATCACTGATTTGAGTAATGAACTTAAAACACGGTTACTAGAATATGAACAGTACGAGAAAAAGAGCGGAAGTTCAAAGCACCAACATAGAGAATGCAAGCGTGTTTGGCGATGCTTCTGGAAGACGGAGATGATGATGGGTGCCATGTGGGTGGAATTCGACAATGGAACCCATTTTCAAGCGCTGACACTGTCAGGACCAATTGACAGCCCTGTGGAAAAACGTTATGTCAAGGATAAAGTGGTTTCACAGTTAATTCTTTAAAATACCAGGGGTTTCTCATTATTGAATCCAGGTGATGTGCAGAATCGAAAGATTTTTGACGTTTTCACACGAACGTTTCGTGAGGAATGTTATAACTCAAACTGCGCTGGAGCAAAACTCTTCTCCGCTCTTGGAGATCATATGCTTCAAAATCCAAATATAAATATTGTTGGAGAAGTAAAGATGATTGAAGCATGGCAGGGACAATCAAAACGAAAACCATGTGACGGAAAGCCTTCAAAAAAATAAAACTGAACAAATTGTTAAAAGAGCATCTTGCCCGAAATGCCCGAAATCTTTACCAATTGCGACGGGCGCGCCTAATCAACTCCATCACCGCACCAATACAGATCATAATTTTTAAATTTATGGTACAGTGAAACGCATTTGTTTCTTTTCTTTCATAATTTGAAATACCTGAAATAGGATTAAGTTGATATCTGTTTTGATAAGACGTTTTTGGTCAGGAAGATGTTGATCAGCTCTCGAGATCCTTTTATAGTGATTTGGTTCCGTGTTTTTGCTGTTCCACAAATCGAATAAAACCATTAACAATAAGAGGTGAATTCCGAATCCTGATAGCACACTGACCGATTTGTGTTGAAATACGATTTAATAATATACTGCTTGACTAAAGTGGGATTCAAAACAATATCCGTTTGATTGATTCGACTGACTATCCTTCCGACTTCACCTTTCTCACACAACCTTCAGTTTCTCTATGCAACGATACACTCGGAAGCACTTGACTCGATTTTCTCTGTTATTAGAGCTCATCATCAGTAGTACATGTTAACCGCCTCTTCCAGGATTTGAACTCCGGACCCATCGCATGGAAGGCGAGTGCGTTACCAGTGTGCCAAACAGCTCGCATCATGGCTGAATTGCCAATTCATGGTTGTTTAAGTGTCGTCTTCAGTGATAGTGAAGGTAAAGTCCGAAGCATAGTCAGTCAACTCAATCAATATCAATTATCTCACACCACTACCCACAAGTGACTGTGAGTTCAAAGCGAAATATCCGTTTTGTTCAAATTGTGGTGTGTTGAGAGTTGAGGGAACGCAATAGTCTGCCTATCTGTTTTGTTGGTACTTGTTCTCAAAATGAGGGCATTCGACCAGGAGGCATCAGAAAAATCATTACCTAGTATTTGATAAAAGAGCGATTATTGACGAGGGTCGGGTGATTGGTGAGTTTCTTACTGCCGTATCGTCACAATGTTCGGAAAATGCTAACCGATTGCTAAGTGTCGTTTAGTCATCTGACGATAACTGAGAAAATATCAACGGGGGCTTCAATCGGATTCGAAATCAAGAATGTGTGCGTGTGTGCGTGTGTGTGTGTGTGCGTGTGTGTGTGCAGGTATCCTGATATTCCTTAGCACAGTTTTCTCGGAAGCTTGATAACCAATCCTTTGTCACAACTACGGTTAATAGATTTAAGATGCCGAAAGAGAAACGTTTGTGCGGACCAGGGCTAACTGTTCCCCATCACCACGGTCAGCGCAAATAAGCTCATCTGTCCGAACGATCCTATTTACAACCTCGAATGGGATCAGAAAAATTCGGTCTCATGCGCGAAATGGTTTTGGTTAAAAATCTGTAACCGTAACAGTTGTTGCGGATCCCATTTTACTACCTGTGCATATACAAAATTCACTCTCCAGCGAGTTAATGTCAAACCTATGTTTGCTAGCTTCAATATGCTCACGTTCATTGGAATGGCCATAGGAGATGGAAAACGTGTACACCAATAACTACACAGTGCAAAAGTGTCGAAATTGTGTTGTTTGCAAGATGTGCATCTTGCTGGCATGTGAACAACAATCCGGGTTTTGCGGGTCTGATACAAATCGCATTCTACAGTCAAATCCCCAGACCGTCATATGACTAGTTCTGCTTATCGGTATTCCATGGGATGCTTTACGACGGAGATGAGCTGCAGGGAGAAAATCGATAGGTAAGAAACGCTATGGATCAAACTCGGACCACATGAGCTTCAGCTGAACAGTACATTTCAGTCCCCAAACTCATAGGTGGTTTCGGATAGATATGAAGATAAAGGGCATTTGCTCCTAACTTTATCTCCTGGTGAAATGTTTTCAGTTCCTTTGCAGCACCATTTGAAGCAAGGTGACTTTGAGTGTGACGATAACATTTGTAGTAATTCAAAAGTTACCTCTAAAAATTAGAGACTATGTGGTGCGGGCATGGAATTTCATTCTTCGTGAAGGCGATTTGCTGTGGTCAATCTAAGTACTCTACGTAGCATGGGGTTTTTCATAGGGTGTAAAGTAAATGTACAGCGAAATGCGAATTTCTCACCCTGATTACATTGAACGTCCTGTACTATATACTGCCGATGTGAATTCTCGCATCGGGGAACTTGGACTGTGCGGTTAGCAAATTACACGTTTATAATCTCACCACTTGTGGCACCGTCGCGACATGCGGCTGTCTGTAAAGAGTTGAGTGTATGATGTTCAGTTGTTGTTCATCGAGCTTGGCAATTGTATTGCAAACGTTTCATCACCAACCGAGGTGACATTCTCAATGCAGTAACTGGGTCTGGGTCGAGTGTATTTTGCAGCAGTTCGGCCAGTCCTGCTCTACGGTGCAGAGACTTGGCCATTAAGGGAACAGGATAAAAATAGATTGTCGATGTTCGAACACCGCTGTCTATGTAGCATTTCACGTTTCTGGTGGGGCAACCGGACTAGCAATGCTGAGGTTAGGTGTAGAGTTTTAGGCAGTCGCGTTCGTCCACTAGAGCAAGTGATCGACCTCCAAAAATTACGCTGGTTGGGATATGTGCTACGCATGTCATCAGATAGGTTGCCACGGCGAACGATGTTTACCAAGGCTAATAGCGATTGGAAAAAGATAAAGGGTGGTCAAACTAAGAACTGGCATGGGGGTGTGAAAAACCTAACCAGGAGACTAGGTCACATAAGCCCCGTTAGGCTACCTGGCTGGGGACCTCGGGATGATGGTCACCGATGGTTAGCTACCCTGAGTGATATGGCTGAGTGTCGCAAACAGTGGCGCTCGTGCATCCACTCGTTATTCGTCTAACACCACTCAATATGAATTCCCTACCTTCCGCTTGAATTTGCCTCGACATTCGAATCTACATTTTGCTCTTTTATCCAGCTGGGCAACTAAAAGACAGTAACCAAAACCGGCGCACAAAAGTGCATGGCAGATGATTTAAAAACCTGAACTGAATCTCACCATGCCCAAATCGAAAAAATCATCCAAGAGTTTACGATACACATTGAGGAACCGGGGCAGTGTTATAGGGCTGTAGAGATCTGACGTTTCACTGTTAAGACTTGTGCTTCGATGTAGAGCGAAAGTACTATTTACGGCACAAACAACAATGTATAACAAAGAACCGTCACCGAGTGGTATTCCGGAATGGTAGTTGTAATGTGAACCATCAGTAATTCGCGCAAGACGTTGCATCTGCGAATAACCAATATCGAAGACATTACGGGAGGATTAGTGTTAGAGCAGGGCTCACAGACTCCCTCAGGTGGCAAACGTATTCGCGTTGGCAATACCCAAGGCAAACCGAATCCGAATTGGATGACTGTAGAATGGATCAATCAGAAAGAGATTGTCCGATTGATCAATCGGAGTGTCAGAACGCATCCTGATTGTTGCGTCACTCTGTGTTTCTAATATGCCTACCCTTTGTAATCGTGTTTCGAACACTGATTATAGAATACACTTGAACTGTGGTCTGCGGTGATATTTTCTGTTCCACATTGTTATTGGGGCATTCGAATGTGTTCGTGTTGAGAGTTCACCTAAGTGAAACATTACAGCTATATACAATTTTCGTATGCCACCGTGGGGAAAACGATTTATAATGATATCTGACATTAATGGCCGCTGAGGTCAGTCGCAGGAATGGGGTTATTGAACGCCCAACGAGCAATAAATTCACCACGGGGTTGAGACACTCATCAATGGACCTAGTTTTCCAAAACAACGTAGACGCCCCAGCAACAAAACCATGTCAGAACGACTGAAACAAGTGGTCGATAATAAAGTACATTACTTTTATTATTTTTCGGATTAACTTGAAAAGTAGGTATCATACATGTCGGTCAGTTTCGTAAATATACCTGCAGCGTGGCCGATTGTACGGTGAAAGCCGCACAAGAGCTTTCGCTCCATTTTGCTTGTTATCGCGCTCGTTGGTTCTTGTGCCTTAGTGCTTTAATGCAAACGCTCGTTAGCCGGTACCGGTACTTTCTCCATGCTACGATACCTCAATGAACGTCTACAACCCCAAGTCTTCTGGTTTATCCAGCTGTAACTCGGTTGTGTTGCGAGCTCGAGGGTCCGTTCTGAAGCGCGTTACGGCCCATCGTAGTCGAAGTCTCCTCATACCCTTGCGATTTTTTCTTCTGATACTTGGGAGTACTTGGAAATTTATGGCATCACTCACAGTTGAAATCGTGAAACGGTACGTTTCACTGGCATTCGACTAATAGAAGTAACCGTATTAGTGGGTAATATTATTACAGATATGTTCGGTTTGGTGTGTGCTAGTACAAAAAGCATCGGCGTGTATGAAGTTTGAGCGTTAGGAATTGAGACAACAGGATTAGAAGAAAGTCCATTTGTTGCAGGAGATAGAACAAGGCCTGTTATACAGTCTTTATAGTTGCCAATTGTTTAGCAAGATAGCAATGCGATGGAAGGAAACTAACAACATGTGGTATTGAGTATTTTTAAATCTGCTTTTTGTGATCGTCAGGAGTTCACGGTATAAAAGTGAAGTATCAGGGTTACGTATTGCAGAGGTGTACACTTCGACGTCTCATTCTCTGACTTGTGCAAGGGATTCCATGTCAAACAGAAGCAGTATTCATCATCAATAGTGGGGAGGGGCAATTAATTCTGCTGGATAGCAATGCGATGGAAGGAAACCAACAACATGTGGTATTCCGGACTAGTTATCGTAATTCGAACTAGTATTAGTAATCCATAGCCAACGTTCTGCGCATACTGTTATAACTGGAAAATACTGCAAGAAACCGAAGTGGAGTATATTCCGGGAGCATTGGTCGCAACTTCCGAATGCTAGCGTTGAATACCAACCAAGGTCAGTCGTTGCACTAGCAGTATTCAACGCCCAACAAGCAATACACAACGGGGGTGGAATATCTATCGTCCTGCCCGCGATGCCAGTTATTGTGTTCCAAATTAAACAGGAGGATGAGTACACAGTGAATTGAAAAACACGTTTATTGTAAACAACAAATATATAAACGGTTCACAAACCGGGGACCAAAGAGGAACAATTAACGTGTAGGAAGGCAGGTGGGTAGGCTATGGTAACATTATTTTCACTTTTCACTACCACTCCCCTGATTTTGTTTTACTGCCCTCTGTTTCCAGATCGTATATGACCTTGAAAATGTCACAATTTGCGGTGAGATGTATCGTGCGCTTGGCTCTCTGTACACTTTTCTCTGCAGGTCACATTGCAATCTGACGCTCGTACTCGACTTTGTTCTCGACGTGTTCCCTACTTGAAAAACCTCTGGATAAGCCCGCTCGGTCGAATCAGTGAACGTGTCGTCGTTCAGCCCATGTTAGGTGCTGAAGGGTAGACAGACAGGCCGACTCTAGCTCACACGTCGCAATACACCCGAATGCCATCAAGCCAGCATTCAAACAGTCAATCAATCAATCTGGTCACAGGCATGCATGACAAGCGAATCAGTCAGTTGTAGGTCACAACACACCTGGATTGTGTAAGAAAGCAAATACAGTGGAATAAAAATTTGTCCCGTCCGATGTACTGCATATAAAATAAACACAGAGCGTTTTATGTTTGGCCAGAACTATGTAGTAAGATAGACAGCGCAAGACCTTTTGCACTGTTTGGGAACAGTTTCGGTGGCCATCCCAATCATGAGGCGTTTGTACATCTTTTCCTATTCCAGTAAAAGACTCCTTGCCATGTCACACGCGAAGATGGTCACAGCAATTCGCATTGAGCTCACAGTTACTGCCGAGTGGTAGTGTGGGATAATTTATATTGACTCAAACTGAGTACCCTTCTGAATTCACCCTCACACCGACTGAAAAACATGATTTGGCTATTCGATTCAGCCCTGGCTGGCATGAGCTGGTTGTCACAATGGTAACATACATGCCTTCCGCACGAAGCGTCCGTAGCTTAAAGCCCAAAGAGAATAGTGGATATACACTGGTGACGAGCTCTAATAAGAGTGAAACTCGAGTCGTGTTTCCGAGTGTATGGCTGGACGAACTGCGGATTTTCCGTGGAGGGGACGAGTGAACCATAGTGTAACAGAGATAACCTGGATCGCATTCGACCGGTTCTGGATTGTCAAGTTACATCTCATTCAGTTACTGCCTGAATTCCCGGATCTGAACGTTACTTCGGATCTGATTGCATTGAAATACTTCATCTCTGTGTTGTAGCCAGACAAAAGTTAGCTTTCTCGAGGGTAGCCGTTAAAGGCCAGAATGCAGCATGCACTGAAGTAATCTGACATATGCCATCCGATTAATCACTCCATGTCAGAATGACTGATCCAATTGGTCAAAATTATAGAGTACAGTACATCGAGTATGCTTCAAATGAAATTGACAAATATGTATCATACGTGCCAATGAGTTTACCGAATATATCTCTGCTTTTGTCTACTGCTACTTGATAGTCCTGAAAATAATGCGGTATTACCAAGAATCGTAACCGGTAAATTGCGCACTCGATGAGCATTCGATTAATAAGAGTAACAAAATAAGGGAATTCTTCTAAAGGAATTTTGATTTTCTTTTGTGCTAGTACAAGACAGATTACCGCGCATTAGATTTCAAAGGTCGGGAATGTAACCTGTTTTTGACACAAATGCCAGTCAAACGGAATCGTGAAGTACACCAGAATCAATGAGTGACACCGTTTCCTGTCGTCCTGNGTCCTGACAATTAAGCCCGTCGATATATTTCGGAGTGGTTTCAATGTGACCGTATCCCGGGCTCTCTCAGTACTGCGCAGTAGGCAAATATGCGCGATACAATATATTCCGACTCGGATTCCGCCGATTGTGAGAACATGAAGCTTAGTGGACAAAGCATGACGCCGGGGAATCGTTGATAAGCGAAGTGAAGAGATCGGGTAACCGGGTTACGAGGACAGATTGGCAGACGATTTCTCCATCGGGCATGGTTACAAATAAATGTGCAATAAAATGTGCATGAACCCAAAATGTGCAATGAGACGGAAGCGGTCGAGAAAAAATATTACTGGTGTGAATGCCAAGTGGTACAAGAACACAGCTCATCCATTCGAGAAGTAGAGGGACTGAGAGACAGGTGAAAGTTTGCATTTCGGTAAACATTACGGAACGGGGTTCGATGAATCACACGCTGAGGTGTGTGGAAGATAAGCATAATGGAGACACACCTTTGAACGTTACAATGAACGAATTTCAAATAAAATTCACCGAGAAAGGAGTAGAGGTCACAGCTTCTAGGTATGGATTATGCGAAATGATGACTACCCCCGTTGGTTCCATCTCGAAAGCGTCATTGGAAGAAAGAACGTCAATTTCCGTCTAACGTTTAACATGTTTTTTCTCAACATCCAAACTTCATCTTCCACATGAAACACATAACACTGCCTAAATAAGCTTCTGGAAAGTTTCGATAGATAATAAAAAAAGGCTGAACAGTAGTTAGTCTAATCTATGCCAATCACATTTCAAACTGTGCCAAATAGCTCAAAGCAGTTCACAATGCTGTACAGCGAATGACTTTAGGTATTTAAATGGAATACAGCACAAACAATCTCAAAATGAATACATTTTCATTTAAAATGATATGCTGTTTTTCAGAACGTTGACTGATGTATTCAAACGAGATTGAGGTCGAGTGTAGTGTTTATGCGATAATTCAAAATGAACAACATAAAAGTATCATTCCTGTTGTTCAGTTTCGAATATTTTGCACAGTGTGCTTTACATCAATGTGCTTGAGTGTTTTACGTCTAGTGTTGGTCGGGGAGCATGGGATTCTTTGGTGCTGTTGATGGTTCATTGATGAAATCCTATAAATTGACTCGTCGATGCTGATTTGCTAGTGCGTTCGGTACACCTTGTTTCAATCATGATCGATTAAATTACGAAAGAAATGGAAATGAATTCAGAGATAACTGAAGCGTTGGCCAAATGAATTTCTGAGCGTTCACAATTCTAAGTGGATATAGGCGTTGTGAGCAGTTTCAGGCTACGGCAAGATATACGACAGATTTGCCACGTGGAAGCTACATCTGAAAACTAAACTAAACGTCACACAGAGGCCCGGAGTGGATGATCTGCGGGACAGTGATCTTGTCATAGTCCGGTCCTTTTTCTTGAAACTAAGAATTTATTCGCTCTGACATTTTTGACTGATCTGGTCTGCTTTGTCTCGTAACGAATATCATTTTTAACGTTTTCATCTGTGGCATCATTCCCAGTACTGATTATTATCTTGCCTGTGTGAAATTAATGTGGTCTTTCATTTGTATTTTATAGCCACAGAGCGGTCACCCAAACTTTGATCACATTCTGTCGGTCGCTTATTAGGAATAAATTGCATTTCACACCTCATGTGTGGCTGTTTTTCTGTGTCACTATGACGTTGTGTTAATCTGATATGCAATGCTTCGAGTTTTACAACTTGATCGTAAATAATTGGGTTATTGTGAACTGTTATTTATAGAATCGTTTTCCCCTTTATGTGTTCTACGATAGTCATTTGATTGACCGCTTCAATAAAAGGAAAGCGGAAATGAAGAAAAAATGGAATAGACCACAGATTGACTATCCGCTTTTATGTTCTGCCCAGATCTCGCGTTTCGGCTAAGTTGCGTCATCTCGATTTCAACCCATTGATTCAATCGGTTGCTCGTACTGTTAGACCGTAGGTTAGTCATTCAGCTTTTCATGTTACCCTCCCTTTTACTGTGATGATGATGGTCATGATGATGACTCGGATGATCATGTTGATCAAAATGTGGAGGTTTGACGTGATCAGCCGCAAGAGTTCAAAATGACAGATGAAAGATGTTAACTTCGGAAACGCGTGAAGCATGGAAAGTGTGTGTTACTTAAGGAAATAAATAACTAGAGTTTGCATTCCAACGTTCGTTCGATGGTGATTACTTTCCTTCTAATTGGTATTTGATATCACACGAAGTTAAATATGGCGTGTTTTGTGTATGAATGTGTGCTTTAAAGCAAATTCCTCACAGCCCACAAGATTAGTAGTCCTAGTGATCCGCTGCATCGATTGAATTCAGATCGTGTGATGCTTCCAGTTTCTTTCGGGTTTTCTACTGTCACTCGGTGTTCAGACTGATTGACCCAGTTGCCATCATCTAATAATGTGATACATGGTAAAACAGACAACCTCGCTCGACCTAAATCTTTCTCGTCACAGGAAAGGTATGAAGCCTGTGTTTATACTGAAGAAGAAGAAGAGAAAACAATAGGTGATTTGTGTTATTTGCGTTTGTTTGGAAAGGACGAGTTACGGAATGTTGCAGACTCTGTAATCTCATCGTTCAACGAGATTGATTTTCACTTTCCGACTTTAACCTTACACAAATACAGGAAGCAGTTTGTCTTGGCAACGCGCGTCCAGTTAGCAATAAACTGAAAACACGCCTCTTTTAGAACAACGCAATCTAGAATTCAAACTGTGGATACCAGACACGGAACTTGTGCATGATACCAATATGTTAACCAGCTCACACCAGTATGTATACGTATGTATATATATGAATATATATGTATGTTTATGTATGTATTCCCGCCAGTAGGTTTATTTTCTAGTGTTTTGAGATATACTATTGTGAAAAAATGGGAATTGATGCATCTAATAAATTATCAAACATCATCTCCTTGAGTGCAGTGCAGATAGGCCATGTTAGTACCTAGCGATAAGCACTCGTTTCAAAGATGTTATTGTCGATAAAGTGAATTTGTATCCGACCACGCATTCGAGCACAAGGTTGTACAAAGCACGTTGCAAATGAAGAGGAAACAAGATGTGAACCCATTGGTTTTATCGACTGTATTCTCGCAATTTTACCATTATCTTGGAATTTCTGAAAGAGCTCCAAACTGACTAAAATAAGTTTATCAATATAACGAACAGTCAGTCAGGACTGTCCGTTATTTAAATAGAACCCACTGAAGCGTTTCATAAAATAGGCTATTGCTTAGAGTAAATGGCCAGGTGATACAATTGTTCAAGATGCTCAGGGTTTCGATCTATAGGGTGACGGAGCAAACAACANTATAGGGTGACGGAGCGAACAACAGATTTTATTCATCTGCTTGGATATCAGGAGTCTGATGCCCGCACAGTGGAATGCTATGTATCTTTGATGAGAGAGGTTGAATCCCAGCTCTAGTTCGTTGCTGCTCCATAGTATCAAGTAACCGGTCAGTCAACTGCCGTAGGGAGTGTGTGGCTTCGTTAGCATGCAGCCTGGATCTCAACACTTGAATAACATCCATGATTGCCATCCGAAGACTGTATAGCAATCTAAATGTATTTGAACGAAATAGAAGTAATCCAGAAATGCGGCATAGCGTAATCTCGTGCATGCTTAAAAGTCATCCTCAGAATAACAAGCGGAACTCCCATTCTACGCTGTATTTCATTTTAATTGAACCGCAGGAAAGTGATGCAATGTTTTTATCTTTACAGTAAATTTTGTCATGCTGCAGTATCATGATTCAAACCGTCGTATTCCAGACCACTTTTTAAGACTATAGATCACTCGATCCTGCAAATTCGACTCTATCGCACTGCAATCAAAACCATTTGGTCATATGATGGAAATCAATTGAGATCTTAGGTAAATAAGTGCGTCGATTATGTCTCTCCTCACATTTATAAACCGCCTGTGTGACCAGAGAAGACAAACAAATTGAAATATCTTGGAGGAGAACCTATATTTTCTCAAAGCGGTAAATATAGTAAAGTTTTATGAGCGAACTAAGGGTCAACGTTGCATTTACTTCACACCTACTCGTGAGTAGTAAAATGAGATGTCATATTTTTTAGTCAGACTGTCCCTCAAGATTCACCTTCACGCGCACTCATCCGTTCATCCATTTAACCGCACATTGCGGAAGTTCACAGTTGCATACGGCACTGCAACTCGTTACTAATCGCACGGAATGCGTGTGTCCTACCGTTGAACAGACTACTCATGACTAATCATTATCCACTAAACTCTCGATCTCAGAGCTCCAATTTACATAGTTGCCGCGATGTGTTTACTAGGTGCAAAAGAGACGAGAATAAACTCTCATTAAGTTTCAACCCGATTAAGAACGTCAGAGGTACCATTGAAAATCGCATGAGGAAACTTTGTACTTCTCAATTAACAGAGTTGACCCCAAAACGGCTGGATTACTAGTAGTAAAGTTCCATGAAGGAGAAATGAATTATTGCTCTACGTGCACATAATCTAAGGCAGTAGATGACATTGGTGTTAATAAATAAATAAATTTTGCATGCAGTAATTGAAAAACGGATTATCTATCGTACATATGACTTTCAAAGTATTGTAAGTTTGCTAATTTCAAATAAAAGGTTTTTATTAAAGATTAATTGAAGGGAAAACTTTAATTATCTCTCCATAAGGAACCCACGATTTATGATCAGAAAAAACCCCTTTGGTTTCCACCGTTAGGCATTTTGAATGTCATGATCAACGATATAACACAATATATTCAAGGAGTAATACCTACGCCGATACAAGAAGAGCTGTTTTTGAATTTTTATGATGATTATCATTATATTCATCATGGTGGCCATTCAGTCATGGGTTCATTTCGAAGCTACGTCCTATACCATAATCATACATTTTCAAGTTCATCATATGGATTTCATTGTTTATTAGGTTGTTGTTTAATCTATGATCACGTCACAAAGAGAAAGAATACACACGTGCTTTGTAACCATGCTCTAATCCGTTTAGATTGTCGGGTTAAATGATCTAAGGAGAGGTCGGTCCTCGGGAGAAAAATGAAACCATTTATCGTTCTACAGTTGCTAGCGTGTTTGAACCCGAATAAAAAGTGAACTCAGGAACCTTACAATGGTGAATAATGCCCAAGGTGAAAAAGTACACCGACAATATAAACGGATATCATTAGATGAGATAGCTCATCCTCTGCCAAGATATACCAGGATCAAATATTAAGTGAAATAAATTAATAACAGCAATAAAATCCAAATTACAGCAAATTAAACCCAGAATATGATTGATTGATGATTAAAACATTTATGCGCCATCGCATTGAAATAAGGATACAAATATCACTCCAGACCTAGAACTTTCAACCGAGAGAGACTCATACCAGATCCGGATAAATTGTGATTTCGCAAATAGAAATAATAAGAAGATATTATTGATAGGTTCATTCGTCTTAATTCAAGTCACAATACTAAATCCATCAACCATCGGTTTACAGAGAAGATGGACAAATGAATACAGCTACTTTCCATTATGCGGGTATGCGGGACAAACGGTGACTCACTCGTGTATTCTGGGAGGAACGCAATTCTATAAATATTCATTACGTAACTCTTTTTGTAGGTCACCTCTCTCTCTAGTGCTCGATTTCACTCGGTGTGAACTGGTACGGTGTAACCCTCACTGGTTCGTTCAGTATGAAGAGCGGCTGGGCTTGGTAACTGGCAGTTGTGTTTGACATGTTCTGGAGATTGATCCAATTCACCTCGCTTTAAACTGAGTACACATTGAACGTGAATGTTTGCTCCCTACATAACGCAAGGATGGTGAATCAGACAATCTAGTGCCTAAATTATCCTATTATAACAAAAGAATCTCAAAAGGATTGCATCCAGACCAACTCCAAACGTTTGAACGAACATAACTTCATAAATTCAGCGTCATTTACCTTTCAGAACGTTTCCGCAAATGTTTAAATCAAACAACTATGTGACCCCATATTTTCAGTCATCATGTATTATCGGAAACGTTGTGGGATCTCGGTGAATGAATACAATCAGGGCAGTTTGAAAATGCAGTTGAGCACAGGAAAAATACCCTTTTATGGACACCAGACTCCATGGGCTGTACAATTGCAATTAAACACACGGACATTCGTTTAGGTCACCAACTTGTGACTTGGGAGTCCCGGGTCCGGACCGTTCCATCGCTATTCGTTTTCCTTATTTCTAAATTTCTTAGACAGCCTTTGTCGCACCTTAGTCGCACCCCTCCCATTCCTGAATGTTTACAATACATTTTTATAATGAATAAGTAAACAAATGGAGTAACAAGGTATTCACTCTATTTATTATCATATGTGTTTGATTCTTGAACTCAATATCACACGATACATGAATTTTTTCACATTGGTATCTGTTTTCATTTCCACTGATTTGCATCACAACAGCTAACTATAATCTGCAACACCACAAAAGTGTACAAAAGCACACAGACAACTTGGATAATATAGATTGATGAGATTTCAATGGGGTTCATTTGTCAATCAGTTCACCACAGGCGGGTTTGGTGGAGTGCAACTGTGCACAGGTTTCGATTCGCTTGAAAACACTGTCTGATTTCGGTTTTAACCACGTGCTGATCTAACTAATAAAAATTGTCCCATAATTTTCCTGATTTGCATTGAAGTATAAGATTGATTCACGGGAGGGAAAAAGCAGCTGCAAAACAATGCGTGCGTTTCGAAGGATGAGTTTGTTAAATGTGAGATGTGACCAAAATGCAGGCAGTCCTATGCAAAGATTATCATCACTCAATGAAATTGGTTATATCGTCCGATGAGAGCACCAAAATAACATTTTGAATGGAACAAAATGTGGCTAACAAAAGGTTTTTTTAGAGTTCCATCCTCGTTGGATAATATATCACAATTGTGCACTGAACAGCTGCTTCGTCCTGTTTGAGACTCGTCAGCAGTGCGTACAACGCCAGAAATACTAGGACGCGATTGGCAGAGTCTTGGATAGTCAATGAACTTGTTTGTATACATTATTTAACCCCGATGCTTTCTTTCAACAAACGGACTGCTATTACTGTGGACTTTTCCTCACGTATCTGTTTAGTGGGCTACTGCGTGCAAGTACCAGTGTGATCCAGTGCTTACGTGGCGTGCGATACTACAACTCCTGGCCACAGGAAAAGCAATGAACATTCGCTTTCACAATCCATCCTTGTCTGCGCCAAAGAAATTAGTGAGATCATTGTGTTTCTCATGACCCTCTACCCACCGTATTCCACCCACCTCTACGTCTTCGACAAATTCGGACTAAACACGAAATCGAAAGCAGTTGACATTATCTTCATTCTTTCAGGTTCATTTTACGAAAGTGATATCTCTACCCCGCCGTATTTTAATCGACTTACGTAAATTGTAATTTATCGGTCAAAGAAAACGGAGAACTAAAAACAAACCTCGTTTGCTACATTGTGCTCTAATCAGAAGTGGTTTGTGAGAAACTGAGCTCGACTCCTCTCAATTATTTGCATTACAACAAATACGCACAATGAATGAAAATGTGGAAGATTCAGTGGATTTTATATCCATCTAGCTTATTGTGACTGAGTGAATCGGACACACCCATTTTGAGATTTTCAGTCAACAATTGCAAGACGTTTGAAATTTGAAGAGCAGCCTAAACACATGCAACAACAAATTGTTTCGGAGATCTTTGACACCTACCGATAGGTGAGCAGACTAATTAGCTTCAGTTACCGAATTCGCAGTTGACGATTTTATCGATTTTGTCTGTTACTCTGAACCCGGCCCATGAAAATTGGTGTCAACTGAACGTGCACACTTAAACCTCGTCATACAGTTCCTTCTTGAGGACCGCTTAACGTAACGATCAGTTCTGCATCGCCTTCAATTATCGCTTACCACACTCAATGATACTTATCAGTTTGCATACAAACATGACCGCTTTACACTAGATTCCGCTTCTCCTCTAGATCATTTCATCTGTAAGTTCCTTAATGAGAAAGCCAAACGTGTGCATGTGCAGTTCTTCCGCTTTTGACTCGGCCCCCGTTCTGTTTTACCTAACAATTTCCAACCTTTTGGCTGTTCCGCTTCTCTTCTTGATTGACTTGCTAATTACGTTTCGCAAAAATATCTGTATGGTAAATCGAGAAGAATACAGTCAACCGCATCATTCCATACCTCGGGTGAACTTCAGGGTGCTGTCAAATCACCTTATCTTTTCTGACTTATATTACTGACTTACCTGTTATTCCCCCTGTATGACATTTTAAGTATGCTAATTATATAGCCAGTTGTGTTTCCGTATTTTAACGAACAGAACTGGCTGTTGATAATACAAACCTATCTCACCTTTTTTAGCACTCGACTTCATTCGGTCTTAATCTTAATCCCCGAAAATTCCTTGAATGTATCTTTACTCTAAACTGTTCCCCATCTCCTTCCGGCAACGCCTTCGTTCAACAATGTGTCCTCCTTATACCCCTTTGCTGTCCTCATAATTTTCCCTGGTTTGCTGAAGGCTGATCTCAATTTGATGAGGCGAAGTCTCCCAATGATCACCCGTGTCTCCCAAGCTCCGTGATCCGTTCCGATTGACAATATTTGTAATGCCCATATTGATGAGTGCTTCGAGTTTGCTGACAACATTCTACCTGATTGCACCCTTCCTCTACACATTAACTTGTGTGCATGCAAATCCCACCTCTTCATCCGTTCTAAGTGCAAACATATCATGTCTCGCTCGCATAGCTGTATACAGAAACTCTTTGTTATCATATCTTGGCTGGATGCTAACCGACGAGAAAAGTATTCGTTCTGAGCTTTCTAATGAATTTAGTATGTAAAATATATTTTTGTACGTTTTACATTCCACTTTTTCATCTCTTTTTGTCATAATTGTACCGGTGGTCTACTTTCTGGCTGGAAGCTTGTATATAACCCGCTAAAGCTTCAATATAATACAATATAATAGAACTGCGATTAGGGTTTCATTTGAGACAACCGAAAATCTTCCTTCAAGCCAAGTTAAGCATTCACTTTATTATACACCTCGGTAGGAGAATACTCAGCTACCACATAGTCAACCTACAATTATCGAGCACAGTCATAAGAGAATTGTGGTAAACCAGGAGAAAAGAAAACAATTTACGATATGAGTGAGTCAAGTTCCGAAGCGATGCGTTCTGAGCTGACAAGAAATCGGGCAAGATAAGGTATCACAGAAGACTGATAGGTGGAGTCGTAAGAGCAAATATACAATTATAGCGGGACCGGATGGAACAGGAGGACAAGCAGTTAAAAAGATCTTGCTAGAGTGGATGCGAAGGGTTATCAATGATTTTTGGTAATAATGAAAACGCATGACTTTGTATGTTGCGAAATGATGAAGTGACCGAGAGTTTCAAGGGAAATCCCTCCACTTCTTGATAACTGTGTTAAGAATGTGGAAAGCAATTTAAACATCTTATTGAGCATTCATGGAAAGAATACAAAGATCTCCGTACAACTATAGGATCAAACACAGGCAAAAGATGGCGCTTTTAGTCGTAAGACATTAAATGATAATTTCATAACCTTTCAATACTTATCAGTACACCAAGATACTTGACATTTAGGGTTTGGATAATAGTATCATCGTGTATGCTGAACGTGGGACAGGAGTCCAGGAGATTGGCATAACGATTCACTCTGTGAAGTGAGAACAACATGTATACGCATTTAGAAGAATTGAGGGTTAAGTTATGCTCGGTGGACCAACCACTCAACGAAGTTAGTAAGATCAAGTTGNGTTGGATGGTGGGAGTGACAAGTGCCTCGGGGTGGGTGATTCAGCCTTCAAAATCGGCCGTCTATTCGATGAGGAGAGACTTTTGAAAAGTAGGCATGGATGAAATATAAGTGGGAGAGAAAAACGAGGATAGAATGGCTTCCTGTAATATGCCTCGTGTATTAATTAAAGCAGCGGGGGTACGACCAAGGTAACGTGCGCATTGTGATCGATTTGTGAAATAGTTAGTGAGTGCCGCAATTATGGTTTGCGATATTCCATTGCAATACAAAAATATTGGCAACTTAGACCCGTCAGCACAACTGAAGGCGTCATTGTACTTCAAGAAACAAATTCTGACCGCTTTCTTGTTTCCATCAAATGCTGACAGAATATAGTGAACCAGAGAAGTTAAGGCATCTAGTGTGGACGGAGAGTGGCGGTACGCAAATTTTATAGTTTAATCGGTAATTCCAATCGCACTAATCATCTGACCAATGAATTCGCGTTTCGGGAACCGAGGTGTGTGTTGGGAGGAGCATTAGTTCACCAGAAATCGGGTAACAGAACTCGGTGGTTGTGATTGGGACATTTTTGATACCCCTGCTTCGTCTTCAAAACTCTTTATTGAAGGCAGATATCTGTCGATGTTCTCTCAGGATTCGTCCGTCGATTGGCTAATCCCGATTCCCGTATACCGAAAACGTATGCTGACCGCAGATTGCTCAACTGTATGTAAGGACTTGACAAAGAATCACCAAAAGTTTTCAAAGCAGCAATCAAAACGTCTTGGGAATTCTGCCGCCAATTAAACTGTTGTATTTCTGTATTTCTTTAGCAAACCCAACCGAATTCCCGATTTTACTGCTCACATTTTTACTTTCCATAAAATTAATGTTTTCAATTCGATAAGTTTATCGTCATAACGTTTCTTGTTGCCCGGTTACTACTAGTGCCATGCTTTTAGTGGATTTTCAATTCTATAAGAAACATGTATTCATTCAGTGCCTATTTAAGAGGGCAAACATTGTCACCAGTTTTGTAATTTTGACAGTCACAGTTCTTGAGTTGCGTTTTAGTCGAGAAGTCGAGGCCATAGTCCATGTTGTGATCACGTGGTCAAATAATGCAAACAAAACTTTTCATTCTTCGCGCCGATAGTTCCAGGTATCGTTTGATTTTCCGAAGCCTTTTGACAAATAATATACTGATATGTAGAAAATAAATGTTAAAGCTAAAATTCCGACTGAAATGTTATTTCGAGAATGTTTACTTGAAAAATCAGTTTGCGTCGAACAATTGTATATTTTTGATGAAATAAATAAACGAGAGGTAAACTAGAGGTGTTTGGAACCCGTAGACAAAGGGATTTCGCAAGGATTCTAAACACGATTGAATAGGATTTCTCATTAACGCAGCTGGCCATGTTCTTGACACAATCAGGAAAATTTACAACCAAGGTGGATGGGGTTAACGGAGTTGCCTGCCGTTTTGTGGTTCAATGGTAACAGATTGGACTCGCTATTCCTGGATGGTTCCGTTTTGAGATATGGGAAACGCAAACAGCACTACCTAAATGTCGCTTCCTTCATATAGTTTGGTTCTAAAACTCCAAGCAGGAATCAAGATGTATTCTACAAATTATTTCCTTCAAATCTGTTGGTGGTGAACTGTTCAGAGATACATCCTAGGGTCCATTTAGAAAATGATGTATGTACGTCGTTCTCATGCATCTTGTGATGAATAGTGGTTTAAATTGAACCTTCACCGGAGAATAAAGACGCTTAAGAAATAGCAATTACACCCAGCGCAGGGAAATGTTAGCTTATTGTTTGCGTGAACGGAGCTGAGTTGCTTTCTCCCTTTACATCTTCATTTTGGTAAATATCAAGTCTTTCTTAATTCGTAGCAAAAAAAATATTGGGCGCTACTGGTGTAACAAAGCGCATGTTGAAATAATGGGAAGAAACCGGTTTTGCTAGTTGGTAATCGTAGCTTCCCTAAGGAACCCTTTATTTTAGACGATTGGTAAACAAGACTTGTATCACGGAAGGGAACTGATGTAGTGAGAATGCATCAAGTTCCTCGATTGTGACCACACACCGAGCATATCTCACGAAGTGATAAAAACAACAACTGCTACTGCCGCTTTTACTACTAGCACTACTAATACTACTAATACTACTACTACTACTAATGCTACAAACACCAATACTAAGACTCCTACTATAAACAAGCGACAATGGGACATAATCCAAATTGCATTTCAATCATTTAATCTTTTTTATCGTTCCACTTCAACCTAACGTTTTCTAACGTTCCGTATCAAGTCTATGGAACACTTTGATAAATAAATTATATTTGGGGCTTTTTCCCGAGGCTTCGTTATTTCATAACTGATGCACCAGCAATTGTCGTCAAAGCAGAGAAATCGTTCGTTTCAATGCCACCTTAACAAACCGGATATTATATCTGCTTCGGTGCCCCTGATGTGGGGCACTAACACATTCAAAAACCTGAAAAGGTCTGGAAACCTAAGCGTTGAGAGAAACATGTGCGATCAATTTCGTGGTGTTGCACGATTCCGGTCAATACTTGTACTCATGCATGTGTTTCACATAACGTGATTTATCAAACTGAGTCAGACTTCAGAAGTAAGGTAAACTGAAGGTGCACTGACTGATACGTGAAAGTTGCTGATAAATGTGAACAATTTCACGGTTCAACTTCGTATGTTCTCCTTTACTTTGGGTGTGCATAAAAGCTGTTGGAATAGCATCGCAAAACATTCTCGCTCCCTGAGTAGTGGAGCTCATCATTAACAAATCACGTGCCCATTCCACTGTTCTCCATGTGAAATAAGTCTACCATTTGAAACATTGGATCCTCTTTATCCAATTCGTTACAACAGAGAGAAGAGAAATGATGCGAGATAATATTTCTTTTAATGTCTTTAATCGCTACAACGTAAAACAATCTGGTGTTTCTACAAGCAAGTTTTGGTAACTACAGTGGTAAAGTGACAATCGATTATAAAATTCAAGGTCATGATTATCGTCTGCTGCACATTACTACCGGATGTACTTTTTCTTGTTCAACGAATGTTTTCCTCTTGTATGTATTATGTTTAATGCGTCACGTGCTCACCTGAGGTCATATTGGGCCTAGGGTTCAAAACGCGACAGTCAGTTTTTCTCAAACGGACAAATATAGCCAGTTTACAAAATAATCGAAAGAGTTCAAGGGAATAAGGAGTTAAATAAAAAAAGATAATGCAATTATTGTCGAATTTCACGCAATCTCAAATTTGGTTGCTAAATAATCCGATTACGACAGTTGATTTTTGCTGAGCAAGACAACTTGTCTGCAAGAAATACATCAAATACGGGGTTGTCAGCTTTATTATCGATGAAGTGGTGTTTCACCGTTGAACTAGGACAAACAAGTAGGGGGTTGTTCTTCCGTCTGAATTTGGGTTTTTTTCAGATCTAGTCTCGGGTCAGGATGTGCATTTTTATACTTCATTGTATTTCTTCAGTTGCATTCACGTGTGTAACCGATGCAATTCCATGTGTGTATTGATCAATTTGATTGAAATTTGTCAGACTAATGCCCATGGATCCTTGTCAGTTGATAGTTTTATTTTGTTCAGAATGTTGTTTTGGGAAGTTAGCGCAGTTTATTTGTTTGCAACAGTGGAACGTATCTTGCTCCATTGCTTTTACCTTTCGGTTTGAACCAAATCCCCGTAGTTCGGTAATCGGTCTGTGGAGGACTTGTGTTCCGTATACAGCCTGGGTAATCTCACTTTCACTTTAAAACACTTATTGTACGACAGTGCCGTTCTCGCTTCTGATTCCCCGTCTGTTGTGTGTTTAACTCGTTGGATTAGTAGATCAACTAACGGATAATACATCCATTGCGAGCTACACTTCCAAAGCGACGTACTTGTTCATTCTTTTAGAGCCCGTTGAAGCTGTATTTTGTTTGTAATCTTCAGAACATGGCCTCAACCTATTATATTTTGTGTCAGTGTCAACGATTACTTGTGAATTTGAGCATTTTACTCGCAGGCAAACTGGTTCAAGTAATACATTGCCACTCTACAATTATCCGGTAATGTTTAGTCAGGTGGCTATTGAACGTTCACAAATATATTTCTGTGATCAGAGAACAGAGGAAGATCAATTCAATCCGCTGTAGCTACCATATTGGATTTCAAATACTTTGTCGAAAAAAGAAATCCAGTGAATATTTCGCAATGGTGCGATATCTTTTATTACGTGACGAAATGTAACATGTATGTAAATATGATCTTCTGCTTAGGTTACCAACGAATAATCAGACACAATGAAGATCTTTTTGGATTTCATTATATTTTTTGAGTGTAATTTGAATCTGGTGAGATACAGCGACATTTTGGTGAAAATATATTGTGCAACAGAGTGCTGCTCTATTCCTGATTCAAGATCATGTCGGAACAAGGTTTCTTCAATGCAATCAGGATCATCGGCCATAATATAAGCAGGGACTTAGTTCATTCCATAGTCCATTCCTTAAATCCAGAACAAACTGTATGCGGTGTTAATTGGAAGCATTCATCATTTGATATTTGTTTAGGCAGCTGATTCATGGTTGTACTCAACACATTCGAAAATGATTATTGAATTCGTCGGAGATAACGGAGGTTATTTAATAAAAGCCATGATTGGTAAATTTTCTATTAATCTCGTAGAAAACCTATTGTGAGCCTGTCTCTTTTTCTGCCAGGTTTGAAAGCGTTTTCTCGATAATGGCTGGTAATCGGTGGGATTTTTGATTCCCAGTCCGTGTTAGAACGTTTCATAACGGAACTATAATTTCAAACGTCATGACAAAGGTTTCATAGTTTAAGCGTTTGACGTCAACGGTGGTACAATTCACCCCTCATTGTTGAGCAGAATCGCTCGATCAGAGAAAATTATTCATCCGGACACAGGATGGTGATCACGATAGTCGAGTGACGTTGAAATCATTCATTCTGACCATATCGAAGGTTACTTTATTCTATCCTGTCTTGAGTGAACTGTTTGCTTGATATGAGTACGAGTAGCTTCAGTAAACATACATAGAGAAAGATCGATAATCACAGATGGATAAAACCTTGGGTGATTATCACTGTTTTGTTGGAATCGAACAATACTCACGTCCTCTGGAGCTTACCGAACCATGTATGATGCTTTCACACATGCTTGGTATCCGCCACAACAAGCATAGTGAATCATGAAAAACTGATTAAACTCAGTGACGAATAACGGGAGAAAAGAAATTATTCTTAATTAATTCTTAATTATTAATTGAGCAAAATCTATGCAGTCCGATTTACGGAAGGAATTCACGGTCATACAAAATCTGCCTGGAAAACGAATTATAGAGCTTGGCAGGACTTGGAACATAATGATGTTTAGAGAAAGGGGATGTAGCAGAGTTTGAGGACTAAAGTTTTACAAAGATGTGCATATGTGTTCACTTTCCAAACGCTGTGTAATGATGTATGTCTCCTTCGTAAATAATCTCGAAGTCATTTATACATGAAGAGTTTACGGGGTTACTTTTCATGCTGAAGATTAAGAAGATGTTGTTCCTGGCCATAAATCCCATGCTATGATTGGATAAAAACATAGTTCGAATGCAAAACGTAGCTCAATGTTACTATGAGCAGCCACAAAGGTTCCTCACTCACCCGCGCACATGACGGCGAAGAGTTGAAAACACAATAAGTCTGACAAGGTCCGTTATCTAAATGACATGCTTTCAATCAATATTTAAAAATCAAAAAAGGTGTTTTAGAAAGAGCTAAGATTTAAATCAAGATATATGTATATATATTTAAACACAAACGATCTGAGCATCCCCAAGCATCCCGAAATTGAATGTCATTCTAACATAGTTTTGTTTTTGTACACTCTGTTTACGACAAACCCGGGCATCCAAGAAGTGATCATATGTATGCCGATATTGGATCATCCATTGGTTTTATCCTATTATAAATCTTGTACACGTTTCGGCAAAATTGTTGAAGATATATTGTTTCTGTTTGTACTGTTTTTATGATCAGATAAGCCTGACATGCAAAGTAATGACGAGGATCGGGTGGGGTCGAATGATGAATGCAATCAATAGATGACAGGGAAATGTTGACCACGTACAATGAAAACGATGGAGAAATCAAAACAGTGGACAAGAAAGTTGAGCAAGACGTTGAGCAAGGAGAGCACAAAGTAAGTATTTGAACTAGGAAGGTGTGTAAGGCGCATTTCGATGCACACCATTTTGATGTTTTGTTGATCCAATCTAATTTTATCAACACCTTTATTGAGATCATGCTCATACGTGAGTGAAGTTACCGAATTATTTAGAATAAGTAGTTTTTATTCGAACCAATCCATCCAGTTACAAAATGAACAAGTGGTTTGGAACTGTAGCCCGAATCTTGTGACCAATTTTGGGACAGAAAACCGCTGAGGAACAGGGTCTTATCTCGCACATAACGTAGACAAAGACCGTTGACAAAAAACAAAACTTGGCGAAAACTGCGTGTATTTATGATTGGTTGCTGGATGACTGACTACTCCCGACTTTAACTGTAAAACGCACTGTAATTCATGAATAAAAAATCTAATGGTGGCAGCACGCACAGTCTATAGACAATGTAGGCAGCCTCCATGTGAATGAGCATAGCTCCGCACTGCGCTTCGTTCGCCGGAATGCACACATCTATTCGTATGCTTTCGAATTCACTCTTGTCATTGTTATCCCGGGATAGTATTTCACGATTTCACAGTGGGAAGGTACTTGTTCTCCACCTACAATATTGAATCAATTCATCTAATTTTCACAGTCGCATATTGTCCTATCGACGTGCATTTTTGATAACGCTGAGTTGTATTGCGCTCAAGATATCAGTTTTCGCGTTTTCCCATGGTGTGAGAAATGGCTACAACCGATTCCGGACGACGGCGAAAGGATTGCAAACATATTTGTGGAAATTGTCTGATCCTGGCACTACTATCAATTGCATCTACTCACTTACGGGGACGATCGATCATGTCAAGAGCATATGTGTAGAATCGTTGGGTCCATGAACTCAGGTTATGTCCTGACATTGCGAACGGTGATATCCGGCTTGATGCATTTGATATCTTTCTATGTGATCGCAATATGGACGACCCAACAAATCAAGCTGATGCGGTGGTTACCTTTCCAAGCGAATTTGGTGTTGCAGTCGTCGTATTTGGTTCAATGTAACATCACAAAAATCAATTGCATTGTAGTTCACTGTAAACCCTGCTTTCCCAGTAACTTTCATCATATTCTGCTCGCCAAAGTTAGCGTTACCTCCAGCAATCCCGTGCCTAATATGTGAATGTTTTACAGCTCGTTTCCGGTCCAATGTGCTACAGGTTTGGGGCAGTCCTCGAACATCCCGCCTAGTGCCTTGATCGTTTTGAGTTCTGTGTCTAAAAATGATTAGGTTTAGTGAAGCATGTGCATTTTTCAGCTGTTTTGGAGTCTCAACTTGACCGGATTTTTTGAAAATGTCCCATTGTTATAGAAAAAAACAAGTGCTCCTATTGCCGATTCTAGTCATTGCATAATCGTTTTGCGACCCAAAAACCTATATTTGAATCTATCACCGTCAACAATTGTGAATCGCTTTCCGTCCAATATCGAGGAGGATTTGTACGGCCGCAAAATTTATTTTGCTAATTCTTCAGGTTTCTATCATTCTAATAAATCTTTGAGATGCGAGCCTCTAATCGTTTGTCCTAATATCTGGTTTCATTTGTTTTGGCCCATCCTGACTGCATACATCCAAACTGACAGATTGTCATCGCCCATATCGGGGTTAGCTTAACCCTGATGTAGAAAGGTAATATGTGAATGACAAGCACTACGATGTTGAACACCTATCAATTTGTCCCAATGAAGAAATGCAGCCCTGGAACCGGATGCATGTCGAGACCATGTTCGATAATTTGAGCTGTTGTGATATTTGTCACGTGTTGAATCAGCACCGCTGAAGATATAGAAGCTCATTTGATGATGTGGGAGAGCGAAACCTATAATTTTCTACCTCATCTGGATTGGACTAACTTTCGTGATCCTTTCATTTCTTCGTACAATTCAACCTTATTTTCCTACTGTGGTTATCACCGTTTTGAACTACACACCGAGAATCTGAGCCCGTATCCCGATCATGTTAAAAAACATGAGCCGAATACATGGCAAGAAGCACAGTTGAGCAGTTCAATCTCTTTCGGTCTTGCGGAACAAACCCCAATTACGAGAGGGCCGCCCAGATAAGACTTATTCCTCAAACTGGCTCTTCGAAACGCCGGCAAATTAGAAGTGTTTGTGATAACCAACAGAGAGTACTGGGCAACTGTTTTGTTCTGTCTGGGACTCGAAAATAGTGCCAATGAAACCGAATGGGCTTATCCGAACATTCACCATCTACACCGTTCAACTGAGTGTAACTTAGCACTAGTTTAAGTGTGTTGGTATACTGGATAACTACTTCCTCTGAGCTATATGATTTCCTTTAGTGTGCTTCATAACGTTTACCTTCAACTTTTGACGTCTTTGCAAATGTTGTCAGTGTCCGAACTATTGGTTTTATTTCACCTAACCGTCGTGTTCCCGTTCAGTGTATGTACCATTGCGGCCCCAGATCTGATGTGTCTTTAATGGTGTTTGGAACTAGCTCTATTACGGGAAATAAACCACCACTGCGTGCAAGGAGAGAATTTTGTTCTCCTATAACGTTAAAACCCGTGGGTTCCAGAGCGTTGTTGTGTCTAGATGATTGCATTCTCTGTAAACGGAGAACATGTCCATTCCTGTTAGCTTCATGGATTGTAAGTATTCTGTCGATGTGGTGATCAGGTGACCTTCCAGCAATCGCCTGTCTTTCCGCTAGGTAGCTTCAAAGCAGTCAAAACGATACCTTTCGTTGCCCCCTACATCGATTATTAATTTTATTGTTTCTTTTCCAAATGTGTTGACAATGCCTTCAAAATTATTTCAGGCTCCCTCTGTGGCTGTTAAAGGTTACGGCAGTGTAAAAGTTAACTTTGGTAAATATATCAACGCCCTTTTTCCATTTATTCATTTTGCTTCCTTTGATTGAGTATAAAAAGATACAATTGTTAGGAAGGGGGAATCGGCCAATCAAAGGATTGTCATTCAACACACAAATGGAGAGAGTCAGGCCGTGGTGATGGGATGCGAACACATCCCCCGGGGTAATAAATTCGGTGACGTTACTACCGGGCCACCACCGCCGTTCTATCACGGAATTTCTCCTGAACAAGCCACCCTTAGAGAAGATCTGCAATAGGGTTCTTGAAATTTCTTTTCATACTTTCAGGCCTGGGGAGTTTTCCCAAATGTAGTTTTTGAATACGTGATATGATGCATCTTGCTCACTGATTGCACTCATTGTCTGCATTTTCCCGTAGACGGGGAGAGAAAATATTTTCATTAAACATCGATGCAAGGGGTCCGGTTGATTTTTCCTAAGTAGAACTATACATTGAATAATGCGGTTTGCTTGATATAATAGTGGTGTAACTACCAGGTAGATATGAAGTCTAATACACACACACACACTTCTCAAGCAACTAAAGTGATACACAGCCATACGAGACATGATCATTTAGGTAGGCACAAATAAGAATTTATATAAATAAATGAACAATATGATGAGACAATTATGTTTACAAGGGAGTTTCTTCGGAAGAGGTTTCATTACATTTAATGAAATTGTAAGGGTTATATTTGAGAACAGTAAAAAATCAAACATTCTATGACAATTAAGATTAATAACTCCAACATTGATGACTTATTCAGGCTATACGGAATCAACGTGCACTATAACGGATGGTTAGTCAGCTGATTCATCAGCAAAGTCGACCGCTACCCGAGGAGTTTCACGGCATCCAATCACAGACATGTGACAAGTGCTCAATCAAACCTGGTCGAGAGGTGGCAAGCTGTATTAGATCAAATCAACGCAACGAAGTATCGGATCCCCAAATCAGGCAGTGAATCCTTATGGATCCGGTGGCCATGCGCGTTCAACAACTGAGAACAAGCTAAATAAAACTAAAACTGTATAGTGTTCAAGACTTTTCATTTGTGAATGGAAAGCCAACTAAGCTCGAAGAATGCGCATGAATAGATGATAGTTATTACATTTAGAGATCATTTCATTATTAGAGGAACACGTTTATTTGACTATGTGAACATATTTACCTCCAAAGGGGAGTTTGTTATGCATAGAGTAAATAAAGCGTGAAATGAAACGCTAGGATACATTTGCTTCCTGTCAATTGAAAAACACTCAAATTCAAATTAAATCAACGGTGATAAAATGAGGTATTTTAGTAATCGACTATTATATTAGAGAAATATTTCAGGGGACATTTTAATTACGGCTTAGCTCACAGATTTTGTTCCTATTCTTACGTGATAAAACATATTTTATGAATGACACAAGCGATTGTAAAATTGGTAGCTAGGACTCAATTAGAGAACGCAAACATATTTTTGAACGCCTAGCGATTTAAGTTGCTCAGCTGTGTTTTACCACTCTGATAGGACAAATTTATCAAAAGGTGTTTGCCCGATTGTTGGATGTTTTGTTGCGCCTGTCGTGTACGAAATTCACGTGAACCAGCTTAAGGGAAAATCCAATCGGATGCAAGCGATCGATGAAAAGTGAATGCTTCTGTGTTTGGACTGACAGGAATGTCGGAAATAATCATTGACGTTTTTTACCCGGGAAGGTTCGAAGCATAGAAGAGTGATTGGGAAACAAGTCACAAATGCAAATAAATCAAAGCAAACTACAAGACAGTTTGTTCTCTATGTTAACTTTTACTGGTTGTTCCATTTGGATCACTAGCTGTTATTCATCAGTGATGCATTCCCAATGCATTGATACGATCATAATGCGGTTTTATTGAAGACTATTCCGTCTCCATTCCTTCTGTCTATTTAAATAACAACCGTCTTCTTCATTTGGGGCTTAGTGGTTTGTCAAACTTGAGTGCAGTAAGATTAGCCTTAAATAAGGTTATTCAATTGTGTTTGTGTTTCACATTACACTGAAGAAAAACTAACGGCTAGGTGGCGATGAAGCATGTCGCATGAAAAAATAACCTTTGCAATCCCCAATGATTTCTAGTTTTCCCAGATGGAATAAGGCAATCCCTGGTCAATCGAGTGACTTCGAGGCCACAATACCATTTCATGTGTGCAAGAATGCAAAACGAACCGATCGTACTGACCAGAAATAAAACAAAAAATTGAGGATTTAAAAACATGGAACACTCCATTAAGTTCAAACGGAATTCCGGGTAGCAATCGTTTGTTGTATAAAAACGTACGACGCGTCCATGTGTGAGTTCGAGTCCCACCGGGCTACCCCACTTTTTCAAAATCTCCCCAGTTCTTTACTCTACTTCCGCAAACTAGCAATGAATATTTGCAGCTAAAGCTGCAAAAAGCATATTTCTGGTTGCTTGAATCGATTGAAAAAAATGTTCAATTAACTTACTACGAACTACAAATAGAGTAGAAAACATGCTGATTGTCAGCGATTGATAAACATGCCAGCAAATCAAAACTTGCACCACTAGTCCCACGTAAAATTGTTTTGGTTGCGAAGGAATTTATTCTGTTTTCTTTTCCACTTTTTATTCCTTTTTATAACACATAATGATACCGTTTTTAGAAAGAAGGAACCAATCACACACAGGGCAGCCGCACAACACAGAGAATGGGGATAGACAGATGGTGCTGGTGGGATTCCGGAGTGATAAGTTGGTGATGTTACAATTGAGCCACCACCGCCAGATATTATTTCGGAGTTACTTTAGTCTTGAGTCCAGATATGAGGCTTGCACTGATCACATTATTGCTTACTACCTTATTGGATCTACCAAAAATCGGCAGTTAAAGGTGGGTGAGCAATAAATGCCTCGTACTGCAATAAAAATTATTTCTGCTGAAATGTGCTAGAACCACTACCGCTGTGGCGTAAGACAACGAACTTGCCCTGATAGTCTATTTAATGTACTTCTGTGTTCTCCGGGGCTTGGTGTTGGACTTGGTTTTCAAGTGAATCCACTATTGTCAACCGCTCATTGACAAATGCAAATGTCACACTTTTTATTTTCTACCTTTTTCTATGTTCTCACATCCGCTTACAAATATCATATACCTTAAATCAAGATCTGTATTATCTATAAATACTTAGATACTGTGTAGACCTCTTCTACATTTTATTAATTTCTTGGTACAAAATTTCCTGGCCTTAGTAAAATAGATCATACTGGAGCAGTTTTACGCCGTAATCATATGTCGTTTTTCATAAAAATGATATCATAGTATTCCTGACAATTGTTTAACCTGAGCACTCTGCAGTGAGAGGCATTTTTGTTGTTGTTCATCGAACTGCCCTGTATAATCCCACTAAAGCCGAACTCTGTTTGCCGCGTTAAGTCCTGTGCTATAAATTGCTCAGTCTGAATCATACGCATGTCCGATTCGAGCGCTGATGGTAGCCTGCATTTACCTCTGAATATATTATCAGACAGAACGACCGCAACAGTCAGATTCCATACAAAATTAAATGGGTCCAAACATTGTATGTCCATCCAGTCGGATGATACAATCGGATAAACAACGCTTTACTAATTACCAGACGTTTAGCATTATGATTATGTAATAGTGATTTTAAATAAAAATTACGGTCAACAGTCTTGTTGTCAGATACACCGCAGGGAGAAGAGGGTTTCTAAAGGAGAACATAGCTAAATAATGTTTATCTAGAAGGCTTTATGGATATTTCCAGGAAACCATCTCGCAAAGGTTATCCAACCAAAAACGCATGTAGAAAGGACAATCAGCATAAAGATTCCTAACAACGGCAATCACATGCACAGTCATGAGCGCCATAAGTTGCGTTAGGCTCTAGACCGTACATTCCCGTACATTTCTATTACATGAACTGACGTTGGTATTTTATAAATTAGCACAATCCGAACTTGATGTAAAAGACATCAATAACCAAACGAAGGTTTGTATCTACACCCCGATGACGTTCTCTACACACACTGTTTGTAAAAATATCGTAGCACAATCATCTTTGTGGGCAGAATACTACCAGGATACCCAGGTCGACATGACGTGTAACAACAATTGATTTCATCCGCCCAGGTATAGAAAATTCAGTTGAGCAAAGTAGAAAAATGCATCATTTTTTAAAATAGAGTTTTTCCTTCGGTTGCGATGACGAACAGTGTACATTTTTAACTGAAATGTAAGCATATGTGCTTTCACAAGTTATACAAATACGAATCATAACTTGTTGCTCATTGTTCAGGTAGTCAAACAATTTCGTTACGATACTACCACATTGATCATTTACTGAACACTGATTGTCCACACTTGAAACCATCAAGAGTGCCTGGTGCCTCGGAAAAATCGAATGGGCTAGTCTAAGCATCGTACTCTAAATTGATTGAGCCATTCTCACAAAGTGATGACCGTCGAATTTGTAGCTCAGAGTTAAGGATTTGAAGTCCGGACCCGAATGTCTGCGGTTTAGTCCCGACATGGATACAAAAAGTAGGCAATGATGACGAGTTCCATACAGGACGAAACAGCTATTCAGTGGTCGATTATCACAAACACTATCGTATTTCAATGCATTAACTCGTGGGGGATTAACAATCTCCCAAGGAGTGAAAACAACAGGCGAAAAAAGTCGACAGTGCCCGAAGCCTCTGAACAGTTAATCCAGGCATGCTACTCTAAATTGATTGTCTACTTGTTGTAAATGAGATGAACAGATGAGCCTTGATACTTTTATAGAAAGAATCTTGATTTCTCTGGTCCGCCACTCGCTTAAAGTTTATTCATTTTTCAAGTCGTAAAATACTCCCATTGGTGTACAAGAAAAACATCATTCATTTTGACTGATGTTTACCATGTTTGAGTTCCTCTATTTTTGCTCCCTCTTAGCATACGTTGTTAAACATTCATCAGTCGGCCACACCTCAGCTTTGGAATACTGATTGCACACGGTGTGTGTCAAGCGCTCGGGGGTCGAATACTCGTAAACTTCTGAAAACGTTTGTCTCAAGGAGAGAAGAGATTAACACAATTGTAAACAGTTTTCCGTGGGTCATGTAAAATTGTTAATGGTTTCTTCATTATCCTGCTTTTTACAGACCATTGTAAACTGAGTACGAGCAAAACCATGGTTTGTGCCTACCATGGGAAATTATTCATGTTCTCCTTGACAACCTTGTAGTTCAAATACTAATTTTAAAGTTATTTTTTGAACGTTAACCGACGTGATTTCGATTTGCAATTCAATATATGAAATACTTTCTTTTAGTATCTTATAATTCCAATTCCTAAAAATGAAGATAGAATGAAATGCCAAGTGGAATTCAATTCATGCTGTTTCCTGGTTACCTGAATTAATTGGTTCTCCCTATCCAGCCGAAGAAAGGTTGTCAGCTGTGTGACTCACTCATCACTTGATATCAGTTTCAAGCCACAGACGATGAGTATCACACAATGTTTGTCACTATTCAGCTGGTCAAACACTTAAACGAATTCTCACAACTGAAAGCAGTATTGCAAACTAACTTGATCCAGACTGGTACACAAACACGATATCACCCGACATTTGTTGAGGTAGCAGAAAAGCGGTTTTTCGCTGCGATATACCTCGTGCATTAAGGCAGAAATGTCTGATTGCGATTGACTATCTTCCCCGTTATGGCTTGAGCAAAAGCGTTTACAGATATCTTTTAGGAACTGCCCCGTGGTCATCTGGGCAACACGGTTATATTATGCCATAAAACTACCAAAATTCGAAACAATGAATTCGTTGGGTTAATACAACTATACAACACAAAAGTACTCTAAAAAACGATCATTGATTGAAATTGTTCAGTAAAACCTCATTTAGTGAGTCTAAATAACACCTGCAATACCCTCGGACAATTGGAGCAATAAAAAACCTTAGGGTTTTGTTGTGTCCCAAATTCAGTAGTCCGAGGAGTACACAACGAATGGAGCAGTAAGTTTATTGTAGCCAGCAAATATGTAGCCAGTACACAAACCGGGGAACAATCAGGAACGATCAGTAGGTAGGGAGGCAGGCAGGCAGGCAGGCGGTAGAGTTTGGCTCACACGTCACAGTACATGCGAATACCGTCAAACCAGAATTCAAACGAGCAATCAATCGATCAACCGATCGATCGATCAATCAATTTGACCATGGGCACGCATGAACACAAATCAGTCAGTTATACGCCACAACATCATCTCTCCTTCCCAAAATTAAGCAAGGGTTAGTCTTTACACAGGGAAAGTCAACAAATCATCAAATGGTGATGATGATGATGCGTAGGTAAAACAGCGTCTTCCGGAACCGAGTAGATGAATGTTGAATTTTTCCCTAACCTCCGAAGTGCAGTTTTGGAATGATCTCGGTCTGATTGGGTGAACGTGAGCACACAATTGATAAACGATAAGCCAGCGGAGAACGCGCTCCGAGTCGCGAATATAATTATCCGTGTGGAATCACCACACTAGTGCCGCGGCCTCAGAGACAATTGGCTAACTGGAAATGACCGAATGCTAAAAGAACTAGTTTCTGTTCCACGATGATAGCTGATTTGCAGAACTGAAATTTACTGAGAAATGCAAAACTAGAAGAAAAATGTGTTTTTAGCCGAGATATTTCAATGTTAGCCGTAGACCAGTGTGAACTTCAATCCATCTTATTGAGAAGTGTGCACTTCTATATTACACGCAACGGGAGGATTTTAATGAATTTAGTTGTACACACTAAACATAGAAAGAAAGTAAAAATGTATGATGCAACAAAAGTTTCTTTCAAATTTCGTCTGTTGGAGATCACTAGATTACGCACGCCCTGATCAATTCAGCAACTTCAGGTAACCATCATGACCTTGTTTGTTGCGTGATTTGATCCTTCAGTTGTACCAGCGTGTACACGTGATCCAGTTCTATGTTGAGTTGATTAAGTAGTTCCAAGCTTCGATAAATTCTGTGGCGTGTTTTGACCGGGCTTGGTCGATAATTTTCACTGAATCTAAGCCAAAGTGATGTCCTTCTTGATCTCCTTGGAGGAAAAGCAAAGATAGTGGGTCATGCCTTCTACCGGTTGGTGTTCACGGATCATTGTTGACATTTTTCCCCTAGTTTGTCCGATTTAGATTTTTGAGCCGTTCTTGTAGTTTATTATAAAGATAACACTTCTTTCGTCCTTCTCCATTACTCTCTCCTTTGGTTTCGACAGAACTCTCCTCAGACAGGCGGTCGGTTTGAGGGCGACTTGGATTCCATATGATCTGAGCAGTCTTGCCGTCATTTCCGAAACGTCCTCATGGACGGCAGGATCATTCTTGTTCCAGATTTTCCGCCTGTTGTTTCTTTTTTTTAGGTTAGAGTTCATTCGATAAAGTTGCGAGGGTAGCCATTACGAGCAAACACTTAAAGGAGATATCTTTTCTTTTTTTTGAGTATATCGGTGCTGTATTGCTTTTGGATTCTCCCCGAACAAGATTTAAGCACAGCTTCTGACACCCAATAACCGTATTGCAATGGGATCCGTCCAAGAACGCCCAATGTTTCCAAATCATGGGACAGCCTGCGCACACAGCGTACGGAGTCTCTCGAAAGATCTACAACTGTAATCATGTATCTGGTGCTTCCTCTGGTGTTGCAAGCTTGCGATTTCGGTGGCTGATTGGCACCACACCGTATTATTGTCCAACAATAGCATCACCGATGAATGGAAGAACACATTAATGGTGTTAACGGTACCAGTAAGGCTTTTCACAAAGATGAATTTTGCGCGCATGTTCAGATCTCGTTTACTGTTCAGGGAATCAGAAAGCACTGACGGCTCTCAATCTTCCGACCAGCCGTTTATTGTCAAAATCCAATGACCGTACCATGTTCAGATCGCATTATAGGAAGGCATTCTATCGCACGAATTATCCTCACATAAGTCGGATGCAGTGGGATGTGTATGCAGGGTTCCTATCCTGTAACTTGGTGGTGATGACCAAATGATAGGAGGCATCGACTTCTGTTGCCGAACGTTCCTTTCTAAACCTACCACCGTGAACTGGAATTCTTCTTCTGTTTATAACACAATGCTCTGTTCTTATTATTGAAAAATTGCTCTGTTGTTATATATTCCAATGCGAGAGAGAGAGCAAACATTCATTTTTTAGTATTGGTGATTCGTTTTCAGGTTATTGGGTGGGCCGGGCAGTTTTTGCTCCGATTACATTCTGTGCTTTGATATTGATCCCATTATTTCGTAAATCATCAAGCTTGATCCCGAGCTATCTGACCGACAGACATTCCAAAGGTATCAACATACTGGCAAACGAGAAGTGAACTTCGGTTACCGCTTCCAGTTTTTAGTAAACCAAGCAAATAAATAACTATATTTTGTTTCTTTTCATGTGTTTATAGCTTATTGTTCCAATAAATTTACAGACTGGAGACCGCTGCGAATCCTAAACTACTCACGCTAACATAGAGCATGGACGCAGAGATGTTCGTGGCCGGATTCGTACTCACAGCGCTGTAATTGCGGAGTCAACCGCGGAGTAACGATGTGACCATTTGGACCTAAGGGAACTGTGGAGGAAATAGGTCTGTGTCAAATTGGGTGAAAACTGTAACGATGGAGGGGTGGGAGGGGATGGACCGTCAATCACTGCATTACCAGTGAAGCACTAAGCAATCCAGCTTTCGGAGAAACCGACTGTTCTTTGAATGAAAGGAAAACAATAGGATGACTTTGTTAAGCGCTAAATCCGAATAGGAAAATAACCAAGCCTTCAAATTGACAAAGTAATCAAAACGGTTCTGGTGTTCATTTTGTCTGTTCATTGATCTGTGCAACTAGTTTTCAATGTTTGTTGATGTGACACTTCACAAGCTCTGACGATGCCAGCTTGTATGGCGATGAAACATTTGCAAACAGCCGGAAACGTACACATTTAAATCGCTCATCACCTCAGTCAGCTGTTTCTGTACTATATGATTGGAATTGTATCGAGTTTCTTGATATGAAACGACAGACTTTGCAATATATCATTCGGCAGTATCTTTGATATGTAAATGTATATCTCTGAAAAAGTAGTGAAGAATCGCATAAGGTACCTTCATCATTAAATCAACAGANTCAACAGAGAACTAATACTGAGTGCTATTTTCAACGTCTCCTCTGAAAGTTTCCAAACAAGCTGAGGGCGGAAAGTTGTAGCACACAAGTTAAACTAATCTATTCTATGTCAAGTCACTTTTGTAGAGAGGTGAAATAATCAGCGGTTCTACAACCGGAAGAAAACCACCCACACAGATCATATATATATATATATATATATATACGCTTTAGTATTCTGCACTGACATACACGCACACGCCTCTTAGCAAGTGGAAATTCTAATATGAATTTTGATCACGTGACTATAGTTCACAATTCCGGATCACATGACCTGAGTCCACTGCGAAACAGATCCGCGACCGTAGATGGTCTCTATTTGCCAGATACTATAAGTTAATACCGCAATTCAAAGGAAAACAACGGATTACACAGACAACGTTGTTGAAAAATTGTAGTTCCAATTTTTAAAACATTGGTTTTAACTGCGGTCAAGGCAGACAGCCATTTCTGCTCCGTTTCTTACGGAAGAGTGTTCCCCTTTCTTCTGAATCGATGCTACGAAGCTGTTCGGAATACTGTATGAAATTTACTTTTCTACATTTCAAAGCATCAGTCATCGCATTCCGTAACCAACCGGTTGGTTAGATGATTATAGGATGCTTTGCGACTGATGTTTATAGCAGTGAAGTTTAAATAAACAACAACTTGAATAGGATGTGTACCATGGGAGGTAAATAAGTCAAGGCGATTGATTCGAATAACTTTAAATGCCTTGGAGTACTGTAAATGATGGTATGTGAAACACAAGGAAATATGGGCAAGTCATCGACAATCAGTTGACAAAAAGCTATAGTGCGAACTAAATCTGAGAACACGGGGGCAGCAGTGTATTTCAAAAGTACACCAAGTGATTACCAAAAGTCGATCGGTTTACGGATAAACCCAGTGAATTCGAATATGAAAACAGCTTGAAGGCTCTTATCTTACTCTGTTCTGGATCGTAATAAGACAGAAAAATGATAGCCTTGTGATTTAACCGCAGGGAGTCAAGTTACGGAGTGATAACGCACGTATGGTTCTTTGGTATCTGCAAACGGCAAGTTGAAAACAGCGATTTCGGCCTTCTCGTGATGCGACACTTACGTTTTCGACATAGACCCGCCAAATCTGGTTCTCAATCTCCTCAGAGACACTAAAACTAAACTCTGTCCTTCGTGCATGCGGTACTCACCGGGGATAAACTAAGAAGAAGGGAGGATTTTCACTGGGAGAAATCGACTGTGATGCCAAGAAAAACAGAAGAGTGCCTTACTTGATATGGTGCTGCCATTTATTGATACAGGCGTCATCTGAAAACAATGCTTTCCACTAATATTCCATATAATTCGAAATGCCACCTGTGAGATCAATTCATAACTTGGATTCCCGTTATCAGGGACTGGGTCGAGAAATCGTGTATTTCAAAAGCAAATCCACGTTCTTAGAATATTATAGCCTATTCTTGTATCGGTATTCTGGAATGGTAGAAACTTATGTTATTGAAACAGGCGAGAAAATGAAGTATTTGCTAATCAATTCCTCTTCACGACTGGCAATCACAATCGGTTTGTGATTTCAAAGTTGCATATCAAATTTTTACCATGATTCCTTCAACAAGTTCCATCTCCAATGCTCCATTACCGTAATGTTATGCTTTGGGTGGTTTCTGAAATTCACAGTTGTCAATTACGTAACAATGTGTACTTTCGAGTTAACAATTTTTATTTTGGCCTCTTCTGTTTTGTGTGTAGGCCGAACTTTCCCCAGATATTGTTTTCCGACTTGCATTTGAACCCACGCATATCCGAAGCACAAAACGCATTGTGCTGATATCCAGCAGATGGAATGTTTTTTATTTAATTTTCTGATTGTCCTCCGTAGTACACTAGTGAATCAGGATTGATTACTAGCCCTTTTTGGTCGCTGGATTCACAACTGCATCCTACACTATCTCACATTTGTTTATTCCAATTCTAGGTTTCTTCCAATGGGAACGTAGATTATCTCCACACTTCTGTTTCTGATACTTTATCGTAGACAGTTCTGAAAAGCGCGCCAGAATAGGCACAGGCAGACGACTATTTGTCTTCCTCGTGATCCTTTTGTTAATAGGCTTGTGGTTTTGTGTGTGTCCGTGATCCTCAGGTGATCACATGTGGATCAACAAAATGCACACTGTTGTTGTTGCAGTTGTTGTCGAATGCTTGCATGTATGCACATCAGTTTCACTCCAAACTGATCGCTCGAAACCATCGCATTTGATTTATATAAAAATATTCAAACAACAGAAGACTGTTCAAATTGTTGTTTGGCAGATTCGAAGTTTGTACGTCGATTGTGAAAAGTTCAGTAGCCTCGATGGGATTCGTACCCACGCATGGACGCCGCCTACGCTTTGTACGCGCATGCTCTACCAGCTGAGCTACGACGCCAAACCGATAGTACCGCTCTTTTCACATTCGAATTTACCCATCCAACTTACAGAAGCATGTGGGCTTCTAACAACAATTTGAACAATTATCTTTGTCTTAGAAGCCCATTCGGTGAACTCCAGTGAATTCTAAGAAAAAACCTGTTGGGGCAGTCAGCTTACATGCTAACTGATGGATGCAACATGCCTCTGTAAGTTGGACGGGTAAATTTAAATGTGAAAAGATCAGTACCATCGGTGTGGCCTCGTAGCTCAGCTGTTAGAGCATGCGCGTACAAAGCGTAGGCGGCGTTCATGCGTGGGTTCGAATCCCACTGAGGCTACTGAACTTTTCACAATCGACGTACAAACATAAAACTGATCATTTTCCAGATAATGGGTGAGAACACAATATTGGTTACTGACATGTAGGATATACTTGGATTCTGTACTAGTGCTAATGCCCGTGACAATGTTCCGCGATGTACATTTTGTTCCCTGATAAATACGCTGATTGGAATGCAACCTGTATTAATTTCAAAAGTGTTGATAGTTAGATGTGTTTCACGTTCCAAACTGCAAATATCAGTTCATTAGGACGACCGAAGGCCACTCCATTTGATGATCACACACTAAAACCGTATACTCGTGAAACATTTGTCTTAGAAAATGATGCAGCATCACAGAAGAAACAAGATTGAAAAAGAACACGAATATTCGTCAATCAAATGTTTTGACTGTGGGATTTGAACTCGGCTTAGCTTACAAATATGTAAAGAGAGAAATGTGTTTACATTGCGGATTCGCTCATGCGGGAGAAAAACGGACGTCCATTGATCGTTTTAATACAGTACCACTATTGAAACCGGCAGATGCATAAATCCATTACATTTGTGACGACACGCTGTTCGACCGTCTTAATCATCGTTTCAGCATTGCATCAATCCGGTTCGCGAAATTTTCGGTCAGAATTATACTCTGATTCTGGTAATTGAAGACAATGACTCGGACCAATGATGCAGCATCACAGAAGAAACAAGATTGAAAAAGAACACGAATATTCGTCAATCAAATGTTTTGACTGTGGGATTTGAACTCGGCTTAGCTTACAAATATGTAAAGAGAGAAATGTGTTTACATTGCGGATTCGCTCATGCGGGAGAAAAACGGACGTCCATTGATCGTTTTAATACAGTACCACTATTGAAACCGGCAGATGCATAAATCCATTACATTTGTGACGACACGCTGTTCGACCGTCTTAATCATCGTTTCAGCATTGCATCAATCCGGTTCGCGAAATTTTCGGTCAGAATTATACTCTGATTCTGGTAATTGAAGACAATGACTCGGACCGTGCTGACTGGAAAATT